>JAHWFP010268615.1:92224-131364 GCA_023313725.1 Lithobius niger
ATGCTGACACGCCCTTCCCCCCTCCCCCCTCCCCTTCTCCCAAAAAATTGTTTCAACGCTGGATGATGGAAAACTCGAAACAGCTGTATGATTTGCTTCCCCGCAGCGATAGTATGGAATAAATGGCACTTCCGGTAAAAAGGCTGGCTCTCTTTTATAGTGACGTCTTACATCCCAACTAGGTGCAGAGTTTTTGTTGATTTTCCCCAGCCCAATAAAACCCACTGGGTTTTTTTTTTCACACAAGAAAACATGAAAAAAAAACCGGAAACCTAGTAAGTGGCTTTTTTTTACAGTTTTGGGGGGGTTACTAATTCAAAAAAAATATTTCGGAGATTACTTTTTTTCTACAGTTGATCTTTGACTGACCTAGATGCTAGTTTAAACTGCGTCTACAGAGTGGTGGAAAGAATAAAGAAATGTTAATAAGAGTTATATTTCCTAGTAAGCTGCCGAGTCAAAAAACCTAATTTCATAAGGGATAAGGGAGACTTGCTACTAAAAAAGCAGATTTAAAATAGAGCTAAATAAATTAATATTAAAAGAAAATTCCGCAAACATCAAAAACGTTAAACAAACAGCAAAACCGTCTTGATAAAACCCGTAAAAGCCCTATAAAAAACCAAAACACCACACGAGTTCGTTTTTCAAAAAAAAAAAGGGTTTTTCACAACCTTGACTAAGTTCTGGTATTATTGTTTTCATGCTGTCTAATTTTAATCTAAAATTATCCTTGTGTTTCATGTGATAGGGTCCTTCGTGGCTTTTCCCTTTAAACACCACAGATACATGATCAAGTTAAACGTTGGCAGCGAAATGTACGTGGAAAACAGATTTAGGAAGAGAACACAAAATGGGCTGTTTTTACTGCGTCTAAAATTATTTGAATTGAATAGTACAATTGAATTTTCAGAACAATGCCATCAAAGGAACCAAAGCCCAGCTGTTCTCGTAACAGCGGAAGAACGCGCTCGGGATCTGGATTGCATTTCCTGTGATACAAAATGAACCCCCTGTTGTGTCCTCTTTGCCTCCCTTGATATTTAATTTTGGCTGCAAGCATTTTACCCACGAGCAGTCTTCTGCATGGACCACCTATTAAGCTCACGGTTTGCATTTTCCGCTTGTAATTATTAAGCTAATTAAACATGGAAAGCACTCTCTGCTAACCTAACTCACCTAATTTATCAAAATGATTTTGATTCTGGAATTTAGTTGAGGTTGGTCTTTTTCCTTTTTGCAGTCATGTTTGCTTTTGTGAATGTTCTTAAACTTTGCTTTAAAATGTGCGTTTGTTAGCTTCGAAATGAGGGAATCTCTATGTTCACGTCTTGGACCCATTCCGAAGCAGGCTGTTAAAATTCCTTCTTTTCTGCATTTTGTTTTTCGCGCAGACAGAATTTTACCTAAACAAAAGCCACTAGCTATTCTGAGTTTGAAACTGTCCGTAATGCTTGGCAACAGCTGCCCGTTCGTAAAGGACTCTACAAATTAAAAAAGGCAATGAAAAACTGAACATTGACAAGTTATGTGAGTGTTCAATTATTTCTGAAAACTATTTTGAAGCTATTAGCCTAATAGACGTGTGGAGTCAGTCAACGAAAGCTAAGGAAAACAAGACAAGACTCAAAGTTCTAAGTTGCCAATTCTATGGCAATAAAGTTTTACTAGTGAGCAGGCCAAAAACTGCTCAGCAGTTTACCTGTAATGTTAACAAATCTTCAAAAATTTTCTTCAAACTCAACGTAAAGGCGTGGTGTGTAGTGCAATCTTGAAAAACCCATCACTGCATCTGTGAAATTGTTATTAGAATACAGCGAAAGGAGCTCTGCTGTAAGGATTCCAATGCAAACTTTGTTATAGCATCATAGAAAAACTGTTGATCTGTAATATATGATATCGAATTTTGGACGTAGTCGCGGCCATGCACAAGCTAGGTTTACCACGAGAAAATGTGGTTAAAGGATAATCACAAAAAATTATGCGACGTTATACAGTAGGAATGTCGGAGCTCCATGTTCAAGCGAACCCTAAAAGTTGACTGCTTCTAACAATATGTAATCTGGTGCAACAATACGTCAACAATACGGATTCTATACAGTCGTCTAGAATACGTGTCTTGGTACAAAAACTGCTGTACCGCTTGAGGTCAAATTTTGTTTCACGAAAAACCACTGTTACAACGAATTCATATTTTGTACATAGGCGCTGAATGCATGTTTGTGCTATCTGCCACCTAAATCGCGACGTTCGCTGTAAAAATACCAAATCGTTGCCGATCAAATACTGGCTAGCGATCATCTTCAAGTCATTATTATAATAGCATTGTCTTAGCATGAGCTTTAGGGAGAGACTGGATATTCGGTTAGTATCCGGTATTTGGTCTATTCGGCCAAAAATTTCAAGTATTTGGTATTCGGCCAAATATTGATTTTGGCCGAATCACGATATTCGATATTCGACCGAATACTTATTTGGTTGAATAATGATATTCGCTGTTTGGCCGAATAATGGTATACGGTACCTCAGCCAGTCAAGATTTGCTGTATTCGGCCGAATAATTTGTAATTACTAATTTACGCAGTTTTTTTTTATTAATGTAAGAAAGTCTAGCTAAGCATTTCGTTTTTGGTTTGTGAGGAATTGTCTTCTAACATTCTTGGAAGAAGAATAAATTATCGATGATTGCCTTTTTTTAAGTTGCGGGCTATTAAAGGTGTCGAGAAA
Organism: Lithobius niger; assembly: GCA_023313725.1. Taxonomy (NCBI): domain Eukaryota; kingdom Metazoa; phylum Arthropoda; class Chilopoda; order Lithobiomorpha; family Lithobiidae; genus Lithobius; species Lithobius niger. The sequence continues at coordinate 94,952 of JAHWFP010268615.1, forward strand.
TGGTCGCCGCAGTCGCCGTGAAGAGGTGATGTGGGCCCGTTTGCGCATTGGTCACACCCGACTTACTCACTGTTTCCTTTGGGGGGGGGGGGGGGGGATGGCCCTCCTGAATGTCATTGGTGTCGACGGCCACTTACGGTCCGGCACTTTCTCGTTGATTGTCGCCATCTTGATGGAGTTCGTCATCGTTTCCATCTTTCACAGGACATTGCACGTCAGCTGGGCAATAAGTCTGACCTCCTGTCCGGTGTTTTTCAATTTTGGCAGGAGGTACATATCCATGATAGGATCTAGATTAGGGGTTTGATTGATATCTCTGTAATGTGTGGTGCAGTGGCAACCCGGACCACGGCATTGTGACTGAGGTTGGCGCTAATGACCTAGCTGTCGACGCGCCATTAAGCCTCAATTCCCCCCCCCCCCCCTTTCAAGACGTAATACGAAACTGCAGACTTTATCAGGGGGGGAGGTAAGTTTTCTCAAAGGGCGAAAATACCTTTACCTCCGTTCAACCATAATTTATCATCAGGAAACCCGGTTCAACTAATGTGTCTATCCTTAATCAAGATGGTTACACATTTTAATCAATACCATATGTTTAATTTACTGATATTCGGCAGAGCCTTAGGCCTAATAATTCGGTATTCAAATTTCATATTCGGTGCAAGGAACTTCTCTTTCATGTGTCAGCCACGGCGCTCTAGTTAAAGTATTACCAAGAATTTATCGAGTTGAGGAAGAAAATTTGTAACTAAAAAGTCCATATTGAAACGTGTTACATTTATTCCTATTAGTTCCATCAGAGTTTTCAGAGGGCGCCATGCGTTCCATCTGGTAATTTTTGCTCATTTTTCAGTCCAAATCTAAAGTAAATTAAATTATAACTAAGCTAAACTAAATAATAATTAAATACAAGCTAGTTTCGTTTAGTTTTGTTTAATTTTATGCTGAAAACTGAGTAGAAATTCCCACATGAAACTTATAGCGCCCTCTATAAACTTAGACGGAACTAATCGGAATGAATGTAAGACGCTTCAGAAGGGGTCTCAGTAAAAAATTCTCCTCCCCAACCTTACACATTCGTGCTGTTACTAATACATGAAGTATGTAACCATTTTAAATGCTTAAACATGTATGATTAAAACTTTGCTGCAACTGATTGTGCAAACGATTTATTTTTTAATTTCCGCGTACATTTCCTGAGTATGTAAGGCTTTCCAGACCTTCCTGCAGACTTCCTCAGTAATTACAACAATATTACTTTTCTTGAAGTGGGTGCAGAAAGTTTGATTAAGGGTGACACACGGTGTGACCCAACGTTCCACTACAATATCGTATTTTCCATTATTTCCGACCAACAGATCATTCGTCGTAAAACGGTACGAAGTAATATCCTTCCGCAGAGATGTCCGCATCAGTGGACAAAAAGCGTCACGCTTCTCTGCATCTTATTGCTCTGCTGTTTCAGGTATAAATTAAAGGCATCCCCGTTTACGTCCTATAAACAAGAGCACAGCTGCGACCCAACAACAAGCAAAGGCACTTTTTCCAAGCTGCTTCAAGATACACGAGGAAAAGTAGCTTCATTTTGGCGGGAAAAGGAAGAAAGGAAAGAAAGGCAGGAACGCTGCGCGAGGAGGCAGGCAAGTAATCAGGTGCTTAGGCCGGGGGATTATGGGGCCGATGAAACGATGCTGTAATTACAATGTGATCTTGATGGGATTAGGGAGGACCAGAAGCACGCTACAGAGATGATGAGCTATTTAGATGGCAATCTAGGGTTTGCCAACCACCCACCTTCACACACACGCTCAACTATTTCCTGACTGCGCGCAATCCACTCTAAATTGTGAATGGATCACGAGATTGAATTACTATTCGTTTTGCTCTTCAGACCGTGACAAACATTCTTCATCAGTGTGACCTAATACATTCACTCAAGTTGGAATGAGAAGGTGGTCCACACTGGTGCCACATATCTGCAAGCATTTGCTGCGACTTTTTTCTAGTGAAGCTCTTTATTCGAGTGAAGGCAACTGATATTACATATCAAATATCAACAACAACACCATGAAAAAAAAGAAAAAAAACCCAAAACAGTTTTTTTCCTCCAGCTTATTTTTTTGCATGATTAAAACATGAACACATGTGTTGGCGAGATGTTGTTGGTTCTTCCCCAGTAAAACTACACCGTTTTTGAAGCTGAGCAGCCTTATTTGAGCAAGTTCATTGAGTAATAAAGGTCTTTCAAAAAAATGTTCTGGTCTTGGAAAAAAGTCTCTGAAAAACTATATTGGTTTTGGAAAAAGTCAATAAAAGTGATTGAATTTTGTGTGTTTGATCTTGTGCGATACCCTTGTTCAAGTGTATTTGTTACAGATAGGGATCATTTTGGTGATACGCGAGAAAATAATAGCCTCCTGATAAACAAAGTTAGAGGCCTGCACATTCAGGGGATAGCGATTGGGGACCTTGTTCCTTCATCTTTTTTACTTCACTGCTCAACATCCTGCCTCGCAGAAAATTTAGTTTCGTAAGATCTTTCGTTTACTTGCGGCTTTTAGGTCTGTTACATTCTACATCATACGTATGTATATATATATATATATAAACCACTTAGCCTTGCAAGTTTTGCCTGAGATATTTGTAGAGGATATACATGTGTTAACCCTCGTGCTGGAATAACATCATCATGGGATGAAATCGACTTGGTCGCTTTTGCAATTTATTTTTTATATTTTTTTTCCGTCCCAGAATAATTTCATTTTTTTTTTACCCTTTTCATTTCTCCATGCATACGCAGCAACTTTTTACCCGGTTCGAGTTCCTTTAGCTCAACTGCAAATGTCGGGGCCCACAATCCGATTCTCTGCTTCCGTCAACTCAACGTGCCCCCCCCCCCCCCCATTAACCCCCACCCCCCAGCCCCCACCAATTCCCTGGCTCAGTCAGCACGCATGAGTGGTTTGGCGGCGGCCAATTTCGGGAGAGGAAGTGCGCCTCAACCCTTCTGCGCCACTAAAGGGGCCTCTTTTCCCCAAGATAGAAATTCACTTAGTAATGAATAAAAACACCACACACTAAAAGAGAATCTAAAACAAACTTTTCATACACTAAAAAAAAAGAAAAGTTGTGTTGGAAGAGAAAGTTAACAAGTTTGAAAAAGTAAAGTAAAATAATCAACTGGAAGACTCCATACGTGATTAAAGTTGATTTCGTGCTTGTAACCCTATACCGTCAGCTGAAAAGAAGTACTCGTCTGAAAATCGGTAATGAGAATAGATTTTTACGTAGAAGTTGGATGGTAAGAGGAATGGACAAGCCATCTACACCACGACCACAAACTTAGTTAACGAAGAGGCGACGGACGGCTGCGTTGACGACAACTGCGAACGCTGTTCCAGACATGAAACTCATAGTTAGAGAAAAAGAATTTTCGGCAGTCAAGTCTATAGCCTTATTAAGTTTCAACTTAAAATTGTGACTGAGTTTTTGGCTACATTTGGAAGGTAAAGAATTTCGACAGGTTCACAGCAATCCTTACCATAAAGAACTAGAGCTCCAACGGCCAATACGGGCAAGCTGCTCATCGTAGGGCATAGGTCTCAAATCTCTCAGTGATTTCGTGAAGAGCCGTTGAACACGTTCAACCGTGTCTATATCTGTATCCAAATGCGGTGACCAAACAGTACTTGCATAATCCAAATATGTGATAAAAGTACAATTATAATTAGAATATCTTTCTCCTCGCTAGCCAGTGTTGGTTACTCTAAAGCAATTTTAACCGAGAAATGATTATAGCTATGAATACATTTATTTTATCAGAGTGGTGACTAAAAACTCAAATGAAAGTTATTTTTCTTTTTAATTAATTGTTTTTTAGCCTAACGCACGCTAAAGTAGGTCAATATACCTCCAATCATGGTTTCACATAATGATTTCCCAGAATAATCCAAAACAATCCCATCGGTGCTAAAGGAGGGAGTCTCTCACCCTACTCGGGCCAGTGGGGATTTGCCTTGGCACCTTTTTCTGCTACCGAAATAAAAGACGAAGACATGACAAAACTCGTCAAATTTTATGTTAAGTAAATTCTTCTCATATAATATGGACCAGTAATTAAAGACACCTCCAATTAAATCCTTTGTTTTCAGTTTGTTGAAATCCTTCCCCATTTAAATCTTTGCACTCAATCACGAAATAATTTTTCTGAAATAATCATTTTCCTTGTGTGGAGTTGGTCCAACTTAATCCGTGGCTGTGTTTCCGGTTTCTAAGGCTAAGAGCGGAAGTATTTATCAGCGAGCCAGTGGCACAACAAAATGGCTGCTAAGCGCACGTGCGTTTTAAACATGGATAAATAGCGGCATCTGCTGACTGAAACGTGACTTTCGGCAGCATCTCAGTACTCCAGTTTAGGGAGCGTGACCAGACAGATAACGGCAACAGCCCAAATCAGCAGCGAATTGGCGGCCAAAACTCTGTTGATTATGCTATTCTGTTTGAAAACTAATCCTTTATAAGAGACTATAGAATATTCACATCTCTGTCACTCGGTTCTTTTCTAAAAATATCAATATTTCTAAAAGCAGGGCATAAAAAGTTACAACATCCTAGAAGTGACGTGGGAGCGCACATTCCTAGAATTTTGTTTGGCAAAGGAATCAAAACGATGTCCGACAGATTGAGCTGAGTAGTCCGGGGAGGTGGGAATCCTCTCAGATCCATGTAAACTCATTTTTAACATTCGAGCATATATGAAACTTTTAAAACGCCGATTTTCAGAATTTTTACAACTGCTTTAAATACTTTATTTGTTTAATTGTACTAAACTTTATTATTTACTTCGGATCAATGAGGGGGGTGGGGGGTGGGGGGTGTACAAAGGGTGCTAGACATCCGAAGAAGGCAGGGAGTTTCCCCCCCCCCCAAAAAAAAAAAATTACATAATCACAAAATTGTTACCATAACGCATTGCACCCCCTCCATAAAAAAGGTTATTTTTGGCACTACTGGTTTTCTCCGTCAATGGTTTTGTCTATCACTGGTTTTTATCTATCAATGGTTTTGTCCGTCAATGGCCATTAATGGTTTTGTCTATCAATGGTTTTTTCCATTAATAGTTCGTCGATCAATGGTTTTGTCTATATCAGTGGTTTTATCCATCAATGGTTTTGTCCATCAATAGTTTTGTTTATCAATGGTTTGTCCGTCAATGGTTTTGTCTATCAATGGTTTTGTCCATCACTGGTTTTGTCCGTCAGTGGTTTTGTCTATCTCGATGGTTTTGTCTATCAATGGTTTTTTTCATCAATGGTTTGTTCGCCAGTGGTTTTGTCCATCACTAATTTTGTGCGTCACTGGTTTCGTCCACACCTCCCCTTTTGCTTTCCACTGGAAGTGCCGAGGAAGTGACGCCCAAATGCAAGCACTGCTTATTTTCATTGCCGGTGAAACAAAACAACTGGTGCTTTTACTTCCCACATGCTTCATGTAATATCATGTGCTTTTTCTTTTAAATCAGGGCCTTTTGACTTGGATTCTCATTTACAAACGGATAGGGAAATGCGCCTCAACATTACAACCCCATTAATTCATACGCAGTAATTCTCCCAAGAAAGTTCTACCATTTTACAGCCTATCTCCCGTTGCTTTCACTCCCCATTTTGTATTTGTAAACCTCCTTCCTAACTTCATTCCTTATTAGCTAGAACCACATGAACAACGTGCCGTACACATCATTTAGCTCAGTCATCCTAGTAGCAAGCATTTACGAGTGCTCTATGACCGTAAATTAGCGCCAAGGAATTTATTTCCACGATTTAGCCCTAACCCTGTAAGGCCTTCAACATTGAAGCGCCATGTCACGCAACTTTAATACCCCCTTAATCGCACGAGCAAAATCCAGCGCCGGATGCGCTCTCTCTCAAGTCCGCGCAGCATCGGAATACCAACTTGTATGTGGCGGCGTGATTGTACACTTCGTAAGGTATTTATGGCGGAGAATATGGCGAGAGCTGACAATTCGGTAATGGCGATGTTCAATCTCGCCGATGAGAGGAAGCAAGAGCACATACAAATGGCGGGAAAACTGAGCCACGCTTGGCTTCTCCACCTTATTTCGCGCTACATTTGCTGGCCGCCTTGTCATCCCAAACAAGAGAAACGATCCAAGGACGTTTTCCATGAAGAACCTTTCTCAACGCTTCGTGACATTATTGTTTGTTCTGTGTACAGAACAAGCCGGCAAGCAAGTAGCGCCTCACTATCGCTAGCTTGTAAGATGGCCGCCACCACGACGCTTATCCAAACACGACCCAAGAAAAAGCCTTAAGTCAGCGAACACTCGACCCTTTATAAACAAAACGGGACCTTCGTTTACAAGGCCTTCAGCAATAGTTGAAGCATACGGAAACAAAATCTGGCGACTTAAAGTGCATGAAGTGACCTTTTCAACGAGTGGGTGGATCCATTTTCGTCGTGCTCGTGAACAAAACAAATTAACATGCTGCAAGACTGTTGAAGATTTAATTTGTGAGCAGGTCGAGATACTGTGTTGGAAGGGCCGTCTTACCGAGCCAAAACTTACAATGACAAACGAAATACACTGATTACATTTTCAGCAACACATCTTTGTCTTGTTCACAATAAAATAGCAAAAATAATAAAATTAACATGAGGGACATGCCCAGTCAATGTTTGGCAGGATTCGCCATCACTTTTTAATATGACAGATCTAGCAAAATATTAACTGGGCGTATGTGTCCCTCCTGTTATTTTTTTTATTTTTGACATTTTGTTGTGAACAAGACATAAATCAGTTACTGAAAATCTAATCTATGTTCTTCGTTTGTCATTGCGAGTTTCTGGCCCGGTCAGAAGGCCCTTCAACACAGTACGCTGTAAGAATTCATTTAAAATTAACAAAAACTATAAAATACAGAGAGTGGAGAGCTGTGATTTGTTATATTCGATTAAACAGGACGGAAGGCCAAATGGGTTCGAGAAGGCTTAAATAAATACGGATGCAAACCTATTTACGTTGCCTATTGGAACTTATTGCCTGAGCGGGGAGTTGAACCCACGACCTTTGAAACCAAATGCCGAGGTCCAACCGCTGAGCCATATTGACACAGCCGTTAATTTACGACACGGCCATATGTTTGTGAGTGCGTTTGTCAATAACATTTGCAATAACACAATAACGTATTAACACATTAACGCATAACGCATTAACACAATAACGTTCGCATTTTCGGTCTAATGTGGCTGAAATATCACAACAATCGAGTAAACGGTGCATTAAAGACATAAGTTCGAAGATGAAATTCCTACCTTAAATATTTTCGGAGATATTCGGGTTTTAGCCGACTTTTTAGCAGCGGCGGTAAGAGAGCGGCAGTAAGAAGACCGGATCTAAAAGGCTAGTGGTCCCGGGAATTCACCTGCGTTCTACGATTGCTCCCAACGATGTAATCTACCTCCTTACAATGTTTTATCACCCGGAAAACAACAACAAAAACACATGTATTGTAGCACATCTCGCTCTGCGAACTAATCTGCAAGAACTCAATTAAGGATACAATTTTTTTTATTTATCACGAGTAATTCCCCGGCGATTTCGGCATTCGTCCCCGACGAGAAGGTTTCCAGCTCCCTCTGGCGCTACCAATGTATTTGCTTATTACAGCAAATAATTCGGCCGTTAGAATTCCCTCAGTTCGCTATGGTCATTAGACCCAGGAGATGAGCTGGAAGCCAAGTAATTGAAATCAGCTAATGATTTCAAAGAAGTGAAAAGTGAGGCAGGGAAACGCTGAAGGCCGCAAATAAAAATCTTTTTTTATTTTTTTTTATTTAATGGAATCTGTTGAATTGCAAATGGGCCAGCTGCTACAGAAGTGGGAAGGCCTAACTCTCCTCCCGAACAACTTTTATTTCACGTGCGGAAGAAAAAGACCAGGAGAACATGAAGATCAAAGCGGAAGAATGCGAACTAATTCAGTCATGTCAGCGTTTGGGCACTCAGCGTCGTTCGCCCTTTTGTCACCCAGTCAACTAAAATACAAATTCAAACGTTGCCTACAGTGACGCGCAAGTCAATTCCGGTTTGCAATTATAATTGAGCTGAATAAAATGACGTAGTAAGAGTTGACTTGATGACCCTCATTCCAGTTCAGGTTGACTCGACTTGCCAAATCATTCATTGGAAGGGTATTGCCAAGATTTGATTCGAGTTTGATTTGACTTAAAATGCCTTGTTCTGACCTGATTTGAATCAATCTGAATTTAGATATAATTACACCCAATTACAACTAAACAGTTTAATAACGCTACGTAGCAACGAAACCACATAAACCCAAATGTAGTCCCCTATGCCAGAAAATGACGCCGACTCACAATCTTTATAGCCACCTACGCGAACTGTCAGTGCTACAAGACGTACCGTAAATGGCCTATTAACAACCCTGGCAAAGATACGCCCCCCTAAAATGCACTAACGTCCCGGGGGGGGGGGGGGGGGGGAGAGGGCTGTAACTCGGTAATTTGCGACACGGCCGTACGTTAAAGCTTTTTAGATCGTAATTTTTCTGCCATAAAATGGCTAAAACTTTCATATATTCGACGAAATCAATGTTTCTTCACCTTAAATCTTGATTTTTCTATACCAAAATTATCTAAAAGCTTCATACACAAAGCAAACTAAATAAACTAATGAGCTAAATACCTGAACAAATTAGAATAAAGGCATTGCGTTAACGCAAGACCCAACCCACATCACCTACGTGAATGAGCACATAAACGACGAATTTTCCACGATGGAGTAAGGCGTACACACTCTCCCTGAACAGAAAGATTCGAATTATATTTTGTTACGATCTCCTCTCCCCCCCCCCCCATCGAATTAATTTGTAACAACCCATGGGCTCTTCATAGGTGATTTAAGTAGTTCCAAGAGTCAATGTTTGTCAAGAACAATGCGCTAAACATGTAACCCATACGCGCATGATGCCCTTAAAGACAGCTACTAAACGGGCCAAGAAGGAAGTTCCTATGCGCACTGCAAGCTATGTTGGGCGACCCTGGGGACACCAAGCAAAGCGAGCAGTAAAGGTACAGTGGTTAGAGGCCTAGTCTGCAAACCAAGTGGATTCCGGTTCGAATCCTAGCTGGGCTTACTTGTCTCACTGGCCTAAGGGCGCGTTTACGCAACGACTCGCCTTTGTATTCTCGTAGCTCGAATTTAATCGCGATAGCAAAGGTGTCGTTGCCATGGTTTACAACGCTACCTGGTTTAGCTAAATCCGACATCATTTGAGTAAATGCTTGCAGTAAACCATGCCAATAAGATAAATAACTCTTCCTGACGAAACGAGTTTCCCACTCGTTTCTGAACTCACATTTTGACTGCTAAAATCGTCGCCATGTTGGAATTTCAGATGATTTCTAGCTTCTAGCAGCGAGAAGGCGAAGGCGAGTCATTGCATAAATGCGCCCTAACTTTGCCTAGCTTGGCTTATTTTTTAAGGACAATTAAGGCCTTTAAAATGCCAGAACGAAAAATAAGGATATAATCAGATTTCCAAGCGCTAGCAGGAATCCTGATTTTTATGTTATGAAGAAAAACTTCCTGCAAGCTTTCTCATTTTTGACCTGGGCAGTGCTGCACTTCCTTCCTTGAATTACAGTTCTGCGTAAGAGTTCCGACCCTTTAATATTAGCTTCATTACCAACTTCCTGCCTCATAGATTTCTTACAATGATTTACATGCAAATATTAGACTGATAAATCAAAAGTATAGGCTTAGTCAAGTTTAAAGAGGCGAGAGTAGAATCGAAAGTATTGGTGGTTCCGCTTTAAGTTCCGGTTGCCCAACCTTGATTAAGTAGAACAAACAGAAGCACAACCTTGGGCCAAACAAACCAGCCTCCATTTTAGGTCTACGCATTTGTAGACAGTGACATTCTGCAGTGAAAGTACCGTGACAGTTCATCGGTTAACACATTCTGGAAACAAACCGTCTGTTTTGAAAAGAAAAATGAGTTTAAGGTTACAACAGTCAGGACATTACCATGCTTTGAGCGTGCCCACATCCGTTAACCAAGGCCATAAGAATAACATTAGGAGAGAAACTTTTAAAAACTCCAGTAGCAAAAATATTTGCTCTACAACAAAATCATTAAACGCTGAACCCTATTTCGTATATTCAGCATAAAAAATACTGAAAAACTCTTTAAATTGAACGTTTGCCTGAGAGCTTCCACCATTTTTAGTAAAGTATTTTCGAAAAGCTCAAAGATTACCGAAAAAGCAAAATAAAAAATGAAAAAAAAGCTTATTTAAAAAAGCTCAATTTACGTATGAAGATATTACTTCAAGTTTTATGGTTTAAAAACATTGGTCTCAGTCGAACACGCATAAAAGTTTCCATGTCATTCTGAAAACGTTTTTTTTTTCTGAAAAAAACAATTAGTTTCACGCTTTACTTGTGTGTTCCATTCATTTTCACTTGGTGTGTTGGCGCGTAAAAGAAGCGTCCCTCCAGTGGCGATTAGAAAGTGTATGTTTATACGCAGTATATATGTGCGTGCTTCGTACGGACGTTTCCTTTTGGCCATGTCAGCATGGCTCAGTGGTAGGAATTCGGCCTTTGATTTCAAAGGTCGTGTGGGTTCAATTCCCCGCTCAGGCAGTCTGACACAGTCATGAAAAAAAGAGACTACTAAATAAGGCTTAACGAATATCGCCATTTTTTTTGTTGAAGGAGGGACCAATTCTTTTATTGTTTTCCGCCTCAACCCCCCCCCCCCCCCGCAATGTTGTTGCGGCCCTGATTTTTACTTAAAATGACATGCAGTGTTCATCTGTTGATTTCAGAGACCCAGGATGTTTATCCCCGATATTTCGCTTCTTTTATTGTCTCTTTTGCAATCGTCCTAATTTTTTTAATAAAATAAATCATGTTGTTTTTTCCGTTACACTAAGAGTCGCCATTTAGTAATAAACCAAATTATAACACGGTGTTATTATTCAGGAATTGAGTCGCACGCCCGCATTATTTCCAGAAACAAAGCGTTTCCGTTGTTTTAAATCCATTTTCGAGCCTTGAATTTCTGAAGGCATTTCCGTCCGAAGGAGAGGCTGGAAAATGGCTGGATGGCAAAGAGTGTTGTGTTGGATCAATATGGTGTCCTCATAGTCAATGTCAATCCGGCATTTGAAAATCCATGAATTCCATTAATAGTAATCGGGTTTAAGGATTCCACTTGTTCCATTCAGTGATGTGCTTCCATTTTCTGGTCCCGGGCCAATCCACGCTTGACAATCGAACAGAGTTATTCAAAGACGCACGAGTTGTAAAAGAATTTTCCGGAGAAGACGTTTTTTCCCGAATAATCACCAGTCAGACTGGAGGGAAATGTGAGGAGCAAGAAAATATATAGAGATCGGAACAATTTTTAACAAGATCAAAACCAGACTGGCTTCAGCAAGCTAAGGGACCGGTCATTATTACGGCCGGAGGGGGTGGATGAAAATGTTACCACCAAATTTTCGATGTCCCCGCCCCCCCGTCGAGACCCGGAAAAAAACCTTGGCCGCCCCCCCCCCCCCCCACGTCCAAAAATAATGTGTCCCCCTCCTCCAAAATAAAAATGCATTTTCGTGTACGTAATGAGACTGCAGATGATTCCTGTATAGCCAAGATTAGAGCTGTAGCTAAATTAAGTATGTAGCTTTCTACACTGACAGTTACCATTAGTTGTATGGAAACGTGTCTCGTTTTTACCAAAAAGACATGTTGGGCTAACAGTTTTCTGTAAAATGTTCCTTTCATCCATGTTTTGTCGAGATTCATACAATAGGTATGATGAACAGACTGTTTGCTTGTACGCCCATATCTGTAACATAGTCAGCACCTGAAAGACAGAAGAAGCCAAAAAACCAGGTGCCAAGGCTTTTCTACAAAATTCTTTGTAAAAACTATACTTGCAGCAATGGTACTAATACCTTCAAAAGCTTGCAAACACTTACATCATGGGGGGGTGTGGGGGTCCAGAAGCTGAGGCGTTTTTAGAAATTTTGACTGCTGAAAGTGCCATTTTTGAGGTCCAAAAATTACTTTTTCTTCCAGTTGGTCAGTGTGTTTTCTATCCCCCCCCCCTCTTGACAGGACCTGAAAAATTTATGACCCTCCCCCCCCCCCCCGTGAGAGGGTCCAAAAAATGTCATGACCCCCGCTCCCCTCCCCCCCCCCCGGTGATAAATAATGACCGGTTCCTAAAAAGTAGAAACTACTGCTTCTATTGCTCTCCACTGAATATCACACACCCGTATTTAGGCCTATTAATGACAGTTGATGACTTTAAATCAAGCTGCTCTATAGTTCTTTGAAGAGACTAGTCCATCCAAAAGGGCTAAACACATTTTCTTCGCAGGTATTGATACTGGAATTAAAGGTTATCAAGAAAATACTTGAACAATGTGAAAACTTGCTTCTAAAAATTCGGTGGAATTTGTAGATGGTACGCAAAGGCACTTGTAAGATTTTTTTTCTATTTCCCTGTCGTTTCCCTGATTAAAAAAAAACTATTGCTTTTTCCCTGTAATTTCCCTGGTCCTATATTCATTTTCCCTAAGATTTCTAGGTTTCAAGGATTTCCAGGTCTTGTCTGAACCCCGATTCAACTTTTTTTTAGAAAAAAAAAGTCGATTCACTCTGTCCCTGTTGTTGGTTTCGCTCACTCCACTGGCGTCGACGCATGTTTCACGTAGTTTAGCTTATTTTTTTAACTGCACATTTCTGTTCGTTTATAGTTTAGCATATTGAAGTTATAATTACTGAGAACGCATCAAAGGCTGAGTTGCTGCGCTGATTGTACAGTAAAAACAATATGTTTTAGTCTACGTTAAAAATTTACAATGGGTGGAAATTGTCAGCTTTCCTCGCTTAATCCGCACACCCCTTTCCTCAGAAACCCGTAAATTTATTGAAAGATGTTTCCTGATGTGTCTAAATTGTTGCTTAGCATCAATATTTTTGCACTGGAATTTTATTATTGTTATTTACTGTTTTTATTAATCTAATCCGGCTGGCCTCGACAAACAGGATGATGACGGACGAATGCGGACAGGAGTATATTTGCAGGAGGTCGACAAGTGCACGTATCCCGCATACAGGTAGTATAATTTCTGCCCTCACATATGGGGAAACCTCTCTAGGCATACTGGTACCAAGTTACCAGTGCACGTACATAAACATTAGCAAGTCTTAATGAGGAAATGTGATGTAGTCGGTTTTAATTGAGTGATTTCTTTCTTCCAAGTGGAACGTGAGATTTTTAATGAAGTAATTTGTTTAAATGCACCGTGGGCAAACGGCTGATAAGCAATAAGCAGCCATATTATGACATCGAACTGAAACTTGTCTATAACACACACACCCTCCCCCCCCCCTCCCCACACACACACACACAAATAAACTAAAACCAACAAATTTAGTTTGGTCAAAGTTGGTTTTCTCCCTCGATATTCAGTAATATTTTGTTCTTTTAAGTCGCCTTTCACCAGTTGTCGAATTATTTTGAATTGCGAGTACTCCAGCCAGGGGATTATTAACCCACGTTGTGGCCCTGAGGCACACCTTGAAAAATGGCCCCCCCTCACTCTGATATGGGTCCAGGTTGCAGCGCCATAAAACTAAGGTGTGATACTGTGCAGATTTATGCCCAGGAGGAAGGATAGATAAACTAGTATGACTGTAAAAGAGGGGAAAATACCCCTTTTTTTTCTTCCTAGGAAGATTGTTAAGAGCAACAGCCGTTCATCAAAATTGAACAGTTGGGCCCCGAGGCAACTGCCTCAACTGCCTTGTGGGTAATAGGCCATTGAGTCCAGCGCATTCATATCCTCCCCCACCCCCAATCCTTAAGTTAAAGAAAATTAAAGCTTCAGGCGAGACTGTGCGAGCCATTGTTTTTTTCAATTCGCTCTTGCTCAGGGGCAAACGTTGAAGTGGGGCGGATGGCCTTCAGGGTTTGAGCTCAGTCACATTTCTCACTGAATATGCCAAATTCAGCAACTCCTCAGTTCCTGAAACACGCCCTACTGTTGCAAAGTAGGCCTGCTGAAATAGTCATATCGTTGGTAAAGTGAAGATGCGACTTATTCTACAGTTCCCGTCTACAAACCCATCGACCAACTAACTAACTATACCTACGACGTTTCGAAGCAATCCCTGCTTCGTTATCAAGCAATAAAAGATATCAAGCTGAGAAGCCAGTCAAGTGATAAAACCTTTTACAATCCATAAAAAAGCAAAACTCAAGGCACAGGTGAAGAGCTAAAGCTAGCTGCCCAATTTTTGTAAGTGCTGGGGGACATATTCTTTTAATGCGTAGCCATCCGGCGTATTGTGAGAATTCAGGAGAATTCTTGAAAATGCAGAATTTCAACTGAGATGCTTTATGTTGTTTTTCGTGAAATAAAAATCTTGTGTTCTCAAGGTCAGGGGTGTGTCCTGTCCAGTGACGGCGCCACGAGAGGGGCTTGGGGGGTGGCGTGCCCCCCTAGATTTCAGTTGTGCCCCCCTGGGTACCCCTCCAAAAATATTAGAGTTCAGACAAAATCACATACTAAAACGGTATTCATGCCAACATTTAAAACAAAAATACAGTAACAAGCTTGTATGATTTTCTTGTTATTCAATAGTTAAAACAGTAAATTAATTTTCACCCCCCCCCCCCCCAATGGCCCCATCCCTTACACAACACACATAGTTTCCTCGATGTACAGGCCTATTCCTACAGGCATTTTTATGAGTAAATTAATGATAAAACTTCGAATCACGGTTATTTACTAAAAAGCCGTTGACAATGTGTGGGGCCCCCCCCCCCCCTGAAAATTATTCCTGGTGCCGCTACTGGTCCTGTCGTTATCTTGTACTACGTTTGTATGGATTTTAAACGTGTTACCTTGACTTTGGCTTCTTAGCCATTGATTTTATTGCTTGATAACGAAACAGGGATTGCTTCGAAACGTCACTAATTGTGTACGTGCATGTTACTGGCTTTACATTTCTGACCGTTATACATTGTTATTACATCGGCCTTTGAAGGTAGTAATATCATTCATCCAGGGAATGGCCGCCAAGGTTAATCCTATCAGCCAAGTTAATCGCACCGAATAATACTTTGGATGTTAAATTAAACCTTGAAGATTGCTCCCGCGAATAGCAATGTTCGAATTTTCATTTGACTTTCGAACTATAAGTTGGTGCGATGAATTTGGCTAAAAAGGTTAGCCTTGTTGGCCTTTTCTGTTTGAATGATATCACTGCTTCAAAGGCCGATTCTTTGTGGAAATTTCTTATGAACGGCTTCTTTTATACCAGTTTTGGTTTTGGGTGGATCGTTATGTCTGTGAGGGTGTATACCTTTTCATTCACACCAATTAAGTAACTAACTTGGGAAGGGGCTTCCATATTATATGGGTAGTGCTACACCTTTAGTCCTCCACTGGTAGGACTGCGTACCAGCTCAGTTTCACATGGCTTTCGACTGGCATTATTCGTTTTGTGTACTTTTCTACATAAAGTACACACATTTTTTATTATTAGTGTACAGCGTCTTTAGAGGACATTGAAAGCAAGATTAAACTTTGGGGCCATTTCAGTCGCTCGTGTGTTTGGCCACTTTGTGGAATGGGCTAGTTGTTTTTCCGGCGCCATGATTGGTGTTGAGCCTGTTTTTCAGCCAAAAGGCTTTGTTTTCACAATAGTGGTTTCTATCAGAAAAAAAAGAAAGAGATTTGTGAAACAATTTCCTGCTTGCTGCACACTGGTTTTGACTCGAATGATAAATTAATGTTCAAAAGGCTTGTGATTTTTATTTTTCATTTTTAGACAACAAGGGCTTTTATGGGATTTTCCTTTGATATTTATGTTCAACTTTCCGCTAGCTGGTCAACTTTTTTTTTTTACCAGTTTGTTATTTTTATTTTTATGTTAGGGGGTTCGTGCATTATTCATTGCGATTGTATCTTCTTTATTTTTCTTTCATTTCTTGCTATTGAACCCTCTGGGAAAAAGGGCCACTCTCTCTCTCTCTCTCAAGCCTTCCTCGGTCTTCCTTGGCTCACAACAATTCTATTACAAAAAAAACTGCGGAGAACGAAGCCTTGAGGAAAATGACGGGAAAAGTGCTAACGTCAAAGTAAACATGATAGATGCATAAAATCAAATCCTTACACGTCCAACAAATTATCACTTTGTGTCTACTTGAAGCAGTAAGTTATTCATATAAACTGGACAGTTGCTGAATTTGTTCAGTGGCGTAACTACAATGAGGCAGAAGAGGCAGCCGCCTCCGGGGCCACCAACTTTGGGGGCCCCCTCACTGCCCCAAATTGAAAATTTGTTTGTAACCCGCGAAATATCAGAAGTTATTGTTATAGTTTCGTGAAAAAAAAGTTGTCTTGTGTTGCAAAAACTTAATTGCTTTATTTTTGTATGAGTGGGGGGGGGGGGGGGAATTCCACTGGGCTCTCGCCTTATGTGGCCAAAAAATGTATTTTTTTTTATGAAGGGGAGGGGGGCGGTCCATAAAAAATTGCACTTTTTTTTATGGGCTCTCACCGTGTGTTTCAAAAACAACATTTTTTATGAAGGAAGCGGCCTCTACCGAACTCTTGGCTTGCGTGGCAAAACTGCATTTCTTTTTTTAATGAAAGGGGCCCTTCACTGGGCTCACCTCGCGTGGCAATAACTTAATTTTTTAAGAAGGGGGGGGGGGCCTCCACTGCACTACCGCCTCCGGGCCCCAATTTTGAAGTTACGCTTCTGAATTTGTTACTGTATTCCTCGGCTGTACAGAAGACTAACAGCGGAAAAATGAATATTCTTCAAAAATAGCAAAAATTCGCGAAGTTCTTTTTAAAGCTTGGGAGAGAGGGCCTAGACGACAGGATCGTTTGAGTTATGATCCGAACGTTGTTAGTTCCAGTTCCGGTGAAATCATCTCAATGAAATGTAAATGAAATATAAATCAAACAAGCCTTGCCGAACCTTACAAGGTGCATCATTAAAAATTACTTTTGGATCGGTGTCAGCGGCTCACCCCCTTTCCCCCCTTTCCCGCTTCCATTCCAGCATTTTACCCAGCATGCTGGACTTGAACCCATGCGACTTTTTTCTCTGAGGTTTTCTAAAGGACAAACTGTTCCAGCAACGCTTGACATCAGCGGACACATTACCAGAGCATGTTTGCACTGTCTTACAAGAAAATGATCCCAGCGGATGTAAAAAGATTGTACAAAATTTCAGCCTTCTTCTTAGGCGCATCTTGCAGCTAGGCGGTGAACACATGGAGCACATCATTAGCGTGGAAACAAGATTTTAATGATTGCCTACAAAGGGGTTACGTTAGAAAATGTTTAGCTGTAAAAGTTTTGAAGAATTAAATTTTGTAAATAGTTTTTTTTCTAAGCGTGGTTAGACGGGTCGTTTCAATAAAAGTATGAAAGGCAGGGCTCTCAGTCCTCCTGTATCTCCTATTTTTCATAGGATTCCTATAAAACTCCTATAAATCGTGAAATGCTTCTATATTTCCTATAATTGTCTGTTCTGAACTAAAACATATTGCCCCGTTTGGGGCGTGCTATACGCTAATTATTTGGAGTCGGAAACAAGAACATCTATCATTCCCGTCATTGGGAAGATTGAACATCTTTCCCTGTAGCATGGTACGGAAAAAAAAACGTCAATTGGTCAAGAAGCCAAACACGGTCAAGTAAAGTATGTATCGACCATGTATGTGCACTCAAAATTGTTTATTTTTTCCATTGTATTGTAGGACAACCAACAAAAAACAAAGTTGTCCTACAGCACAAGAGGACACTCTCCCACTGCATCCAGGCTAATAATTCTATAAACCTCGTATAAATTTTGTCTGATTTTCCTATAAAGCTCCTATTTTTTATCAAGAGATTCCTATATTTCCTATTTTTTGTCCATTCAAGTTGGCTGGGAGCCCTGGAAGGGGTTTTCTGGATTCCCGGAATTTTGTGTTTCCTTTTACTCCAGTGGTTAAAGCCTTGCGACTCTACGAAAGCGTAGTTAACCAGAAGATAGTCTTTCGTATACTTTTACGGAAATAACAACCACTTTAGTTCATTGCTGTACCTACATTTCTCGGTCGCTCCGCAATTTTTAGAGTCATCCGAACAGCCAGCCACCAAAACGTTAGCCGCCTCCTAGCCTACCCACTGAAAAAAATATGGCTAAAGCTGCAAATTTAGCTATAAAAAAAATTGAAACGAAACAATCATGAAATAAGTAAACTGCTCGAGTTTTTTATTTTATAAAACAAATTCTTCTTAAAACAAATTAGTTATTGGCATTTTGGTTATTTTCAGCTTCGATTTCGCAATCAAATAATAACATCAGGATACCGTGCTTGCATTGTTGAGTTTGGGTTGTTGATTTCAATTGTGTTTTGATATCCCTACTTTACAGACACAAAGTTTGTCTCTGTCTCAAGTACGTATTCAGAATTGTTAAATTGTAGCGTAAGTTGGTGTTTCTTATTATTATTCCGGTTCTCGTCAGATCCCCGAAGTTAAGCAGCATTGGGCTTGATACTTGGGTGGTGACCGCCTGGGAATCTGGCTGTCGCAGACATAGAGCCTTAGGGCTACGGGTAGATGACCAGGAATGGTTAACGCTCGTTAAACACTTTGAAACCCTTTAAACCCTTTGTTTTTTATTATTAGTATTACCAAGAATTTGTCGGGCTTAATGCTTTCTGGTTGGGATAATACAGAGTTGAACCAGGGCAGTGGCTAGGGATTTTTTTTTGTGGGGGGTGGGGGGGAACAAACTGGCAATTTATGCCCACCCACCGAAATGTTACGCCCTAACGCATCCGTTCGTCTCCCCCCCCCCCATCCCCTGGACCATCACGACGAAAGAATACAATCCAA
Organism: Lithobius niger; assembly: GCA_023313725.1. Taxonomy (NCBI): domain Eukaryota; kingdom Metazoa; phylum Arthropoda; class Chilopoda; order Lithobiomorpha; family Lithobiidae; genus Lithobius; species Lithobius niger. The sequence goes on from JAHWFP010268615.1 coordinate 113,930, forward strand.
CTCTTAAATCTAAAACGAAAACGATAAAGAATAACATAAAAAAAAATTGTTTAAAAAAATTAAATCTGCTTAAGCCTTTTAACGCCTTCTGCAGTCTCTCCCACCCCTCACCAGCCACGGCCTTGCGTCCAACTCATTAACAGTAACGTGCTCGTAATTTAGGACCACAAGATGAAAAGACCACCAGCTAAATTACGAGAATTAGAGCAACCACCGTTACAGTTAAGAAAACAGTCTTTCTGCAATGATTCACCAGGCGAATCGTGTGTTGAGTTTTTACAGTAATTCCAAAGAAGTATTCCTCGTTTTAGGGCGGAATCCAAGAACGATGCGATACAATTGCGCGAAAGAAGTGAAGAATGAAAACTTCAATAAAATAAAATTCTGAAATAAGTTGAAAGTGTAACACGGAAGAAGAACTTTTCGTTTGAGAATATGGCTTGGCTTTACACACAATAAATGGCTTTTGTGCTGTAAATGCTCAACTTGTGGGTGACAGGGCGAAAAGTGGAACAGCTACTCATCATACGTGTCAACAAGTCTGCTTTTTTTTCCTTCAATTTAATTTCTAATTTTCCAGCAAATAAGTAGGTGAAAAGTCTTTTGTACAAAATAATAACTTTTCCTCTGGCCTTTATCCACCGCCCCTCTCTCTATTCATTTTTCTTTTTCCTTCGTTGCAGCGTTTGTTGAAAAGTGTGTTAAAAAGCTCGAGTGAGTGAAAAGTGCAGCCAGCCAAAAAATTACTTGCCTCTCAATTTTAATTGCTTACTCTTTCAACTCTCTTCGGTCACGAATTTCACGTTAATAAAAGAGCTCTTTTTTTTTTATTAGTTTCACAAAGCGAATGTGTGGTTTTACATTTTTTTTTTATTAATTCCACAAAGGGAATGTGTAGTTTTACATTTTGGAACGCGTGACTGCGGAATTCAAATTTCCAAGCTGCAAACTTTGTTTTTCTTGGGAGATTACTGGGCAATTAAGTTTTATAATTATGCATAATTCGTTTTCAGAGCCGAGAGCCAAATATTAATGAAAGTCTGGTCGTTTCATTTCTAAACCCAAACTCTATGCAATCCCGTCAGTTGACAGTTTAGGAATAGAAGAGAAGAAAAGCCTCATTTTTGGGGGGTAAATTGTAGGGCATGTATTCTGGCCCCTACCATAATCGGAGGGATCCCGATTTCAATCTCTGGGTTTGTTCCGTTTTTTACCGGGTTTGTTTCTACTTCCAAAAAACATCCATAGATGACTCATTATTTTGTCAAAATAAAATTGAAGAACTGCATTACAATGTACGGAGGAAGGGGGGGGGGGGGGTTTTTTTCGGGGGGGGGAAGTTTTTTCCCCTGCCCTATTTGGGAAAAAAAAGAGGCCCTTAATGCCCTTTTTATTAAAAAACATGCCCTATTTTGCTTTTGGAACCGTTAAATGGTGGTGCAGCAGCCAGGGAAGTGGACTAAAACGGACAAAAAGAAGGCCAGGAAAAAAGCAGAAAAGAATAAAAAGACTGTGACAAGCTAAAAAAAAAAAAAAGGGTGTAACATTAAATAGAGTTAAAACAGAACGGAAAGCTAATCAGCTCAGAAGGGTTTAAATAAATACAGATGCAAACCTATTTACATTGCCTGTCAGACTGCTTGAGCGGAGAATGGAACTTCCGTGTTAGTATGTCCGTGTCAGTATGGCTCAGCGTATGATCTCGGCCTTTGACTTCAAAGGTCGTGGGTTCGAATCCCGGCTCAGGCAGTCTGCCGTATAAGTCCAAAACGCAACGTAAATAGGTTTGCATCTACATCTATATAAAATGAAATAGAGAGTGAAGAGAAAACATCAGCAATGCCCTTTTACTTCATTCAGGTTCCCCCTGCCTTATCGGAGGTCAGTGTACGCTACTGTGCAGACAGAACAGAAAAGGGCAGATCATTTGCATTGTTTGTATCAATGATCACTTTTTGTATTACTCTACATAAAAAGGGCGCCTCGTGATCGCTATACGAACAGTGAATTTAATACTGTACCCTTTAATCCCGACCAGCTGTTCTCCAGCGTCCATCAATTAAGTAAACCTTTTCCCCTGCGCCGTGTATCTATCTATACATAATTTAAGAGTAGACGATATGTCATTTAGTGTCAGGGGCTCTCTCCTCTTTAACAGGCCTTTTTTTAGGTAATTCGCTTAAAGTTTAACTCTAACTAAAGTGAAAACAAAACCTGTAACGCAAGTTGATTAGGCCAACCAACGTGCGCCTCTTGTATATAGCAGCGCTTTTGTACCGTCCCTACCCACCTCCCTACTCAACCGTGATTCAAGTCCAATTGAATTAAGCAATGGGATGACACAGACCTTCCATGCCAAATATCGTACTCATGTCCGAAACGAAACGAAATTTTAGTTTGATTTTAAAATTTTGATTTCCACTACTAGGAGTTGTGGTACGTTTCATCAATGCCATCAAACGCTCGTAACATATAACCGTGTTTTAATAATTAATTTCAAAGAGTTTGGGCTAGTTAATGTGCAGGTAAATGAATATGCCTCATCTTGTATCGTAATGCATATGAAATAATGATGCACATAATGTAATGCACATGATCTAATGATGCACTTACTGGAATGAACACAAATGTAAATGATCGTGATTAGGCCGTAAAGTATTCTACCAGAAACGTATAGTTCTGCACCAATAAACACTGCGCCATTCCATACCGTATCTATCTTTTGATGAGCATTTGTAGTGCTTTCGTGAAGCTAGTAGATTCTGGGACCACCGCCTTCCCCCCCCCCCCCCCCCCCCGGGGAGCAGGGGGTAGCGTCTTCCGTTCAGAACCACGATAGTTAATTTTTAGGTAAATCACTTGGCATATTTAAAAATTCCATTTTTTTTTCTGTTAATTATAGCCTTCGTATCCAAGTTGCATGGCTGCAACACAATGTTGTAGTAGGCTAAAGAGACAGTACTGGTTATACTGTCAACCTGCCTACTGCTTGTTCTGAGCTTAGTGGCATATGCAGCAGGGAAGCTTATCATTGCTCTACAAACAATATTTTACCTTTAGCTGAGGCGTTGACACAGGAAAAGTAATCCCAGATAACTAAGATTTAAAATTAATTATAAAATTATTTGTAAAAAAAACGGGGGGGGGGGATAATGTAATATTAGGTTTGCATCAGGGTTGTTTCTCAACTCGTTTTTTTTTTTAAATCCAACCCGGGTGGGTTTTTTGGGGGAGGAGTTTTGTGGGGGTTTTTCAGTTTTCCCAGGCTCTTCCGAGTTTCATCAAGGTTTGGTGTTTGTTTAACTTTTTTTGATGTTTAGTGAATTTTCTTTAACGTTCAGGCACTCAGCTCTGTTTCAACTACCCTTTCAAGTGACAAGTTGCGCTAGGTTTGGAGACTCGGCAGAAGGAAATGCGACTCTTTCTTATTAACATTTCTTCACCCCTCTGTAAGTCGGCATGCTCCTCTAAATTAGGTATCACTATCAGTCAAACATCTATAAAGTGTCCGCGGCCTATCTTGAGTTCTCCGCAGAACGAACACAGATAATCGTTTGTACGTTTTCAGTAGAGAGTGCCTTGTTGATATCCAAGATGGTTACAAACACAATGGCGGCCATCGATTGAAGCCACCCCCTCCAGGAAGACGTAGCCGCTCACAAATACTTGCAGGACTCAAGATAAACCGCGCGCACAACAGTGTTGAAAAAACTAATTTCCGAAACACTTTTCAATCAATGACCCCCATAAATTGAAAAAATAAAACATTTAATGGGTTAATACCTAGTTTTTCACGTGTTTTTTTTTTCTGACAAACCCAGTGAGTTTTATTGGTTTGGGGGAAAATCACAACAACCTGGTTGGCACGTGGATGTACTCCACCAAAGTTATGAGAGGGATTATAAACGGTAAAATAGGTCAACAATGTCCTTGCAACCGATCCAAATTTGTTCCCAATTTGCATAAAGCATTTCTCTCAAGCTAACATCAGAACGGATAATTCCACACGTAAATACCAAACATGTTCCTCCTCCCCCCCCCCAAAAAAAAATTCAAACCCGTTGCGTACAGATATCCTAATCATTAAAAAGAAACAATTTAACATTTACCACTAATTAAAGCAGGCTACCATAGTCTACCACTAGATGCCGTTGTTTGCAAAGTGTAGCTGATTTAAATTATATGCGCATATGTTTTTCCCTAAAAAGAACATTGATTTGATGACAGATATGAAAATAATACGGTGCGAAATTTGGTACGTTCACAGTCATATGAAAGTTGTGATATCCACCCAAAACCAAACTGGTACAAGAGGAGCCACCAAGTTTCAAAAAAAAGTTGGCCTTTGAAAGCAGTGATATCATTCAGCCAGGGAAATGCCGCCAAGGTTAATCCTATTAACCAAGTTAATCGCACCGAATAATACTTTGGACTTTAATGAAAGCTTGGAAGATTGCTGCCGCGAGCAGCAATATTCCAGTTTTCATTTAACTCTCGAATTATTAGTCGATGCGATTAACTTGGCTAATAGGATTAACCTTGGTGGCCCTTCCCTGGTTGAATGATATCACCAATTCCAAAGGCCGACCCTGTTTGGAAATTTGGAGGCTTCTCTTACACCAATCTTGGTTTTGAGTGGATTATTTAAACTGCAGTTAACAATCTTTGCTAGCACCGGCATAGTGGCTATATATGGTACTAAAATTGGTAATTCTATAATTCAATTTTTTTTGGTATAACATGCTGTACGCAAATGATTTAATGGTTCTTTTAGTATTTAAGATAGTCAAAAAGTCCTATTATTCTAACAAATTATTGGGAATGGCCTTAATGACCACCTAAAGATTTTTCCATCAGTTTACGATATCGTCCTTCCATTATTGCATTGTAATGACTGGGCTGTTCTAATTGCCTCACTTACGCAGCATGACTTCTGAAAAATAGAAGTTTTTTTTTTTTATCCATTTTAGTTCCGCTTTTCAGACTAGGTTAGAAGATTATTATTATTATTTCCAAAGGCACATAACCCAATCTTCAATTCAGCATGATTTTGAATTTTCGCTCCGAAACTAAACACCATGAAAAACTACACGAAGTTAAATCAGAAGGCTTAAGAACGGTATAAATAGGTCAACAACTCTTAGTATTATAGGGACCCGCGCATGGAAAAAAGCCGATGAGAAAACAGCCGAAGGGGGAAAAAGCCTAAGAGAAAAACGCCACGAAAAAAAAAGCTAAATTTTGTCAATTTTCTTTTTCGTTTTGTTGTTTTTGTTATAGGTTAGCTTAGATTAGTTGCCTTGGCTCGAATTTCACCAAGCAGGCAAAAAAGTTTACCAGTAAACGTATTTTTCTGTGGCTATTTTCCCGAGACTTATTTTTCATTCAGCAGTTTTTCCGCAGCATTTTTCGTGCGGCTTTTTTCCTCTGCTTTATTCTCCCTAGATACACACGGACCAACCCATTTCTTAATAACATTGAAGAACCAATTTTTTTTTCTCCTCGCTTGGAAATAAGGCCGCTAAAATTTAATTACATAGCTCTAATGTAGGAATACATGCACGGGTTTTTTTTTCTTGGCGCATGAAAGGTTTTTTTACGGTATAATCTTTACAAAAAAAAATTGTCGATCACGCATCAAAGTTGTCACCAAACATTTTCTGGAGCCGATGACCACATCAACCCTTAGCCGCATTCACATGATCGCCACGAAACTAGTCTAATAAGGACCGTTCGGAGGAATATTACAACCATGGACTTATATACTATCACATTACGTGATCACAACTAAGAACTTAAGTATACAGAAGCACTTTTATCCAGTATGCAACGTTTTCACTCTGAACCCAACATTAATGCAAAATGTAAGCAAATTGTAAGCTACCGTATTATTTTGTTCGGTAAAAAAAGCATCACCCATATCTGAAAAATTGTGAATAAAAAAATGAATATAAAAAAGAACGCCGCGCGCCTCCTCAGTACCATTTAATTATTTTTTAGCGGCCTAAAAAAAACCAACTGTATCTCGTCGACACGTCCGATTAAACCAGAAACAATCATAATTTACATATCGCGGCTGTGTCTTGAATATTTAAGCGCACTTTTTTTGTGCACGTGTAGGCTACGTATGCTATTAGGGCACGATGACTTGATGTTGCTTTTGCGTATCATCCTCATTGTAATGCCGTAGAGAGAGAGATAGAGCACAATGACCCTCACCTCCGACCCAGGATGAGTCACCTGTACGACTTCCTTTAATTAGCTGGGTCAGAAGGGGAACGAATCAAATCACTTAACCGTTCAATTCCGTGAAATTCCGCCTGGCAAGGCCGACATATCCATTCACGCATCAACGCTTACGCTAGCCAGGCGTGAACTATCACATCTCTGGCAACAACTATCTCATAACTAATCGGGGAAATGATTAGAAAGGCATATTTTGAAATATTGCTAAATTTGCACAAGGAAAGCAAAAACCTGAATGAAAAAAGAGTGATATTCCGAATTTCACAATATCACGTGATTGGGTTTAGGAATGCGAAATACACGCAAAAATTATCACTTTAATCTTAAATTTGTTTCCTTTCCGCATAACGACCACCTTGCTCGAATTACACTGAAAAGAACACACCTTTCTACTCAGTAATTATATAAATCAAAACTCTTCTCATCGCTGAATGGTCACCGACAAAGAAACCAAAGATCTCTATAGTATATCTCACTTCCGGTTTGCTCTTATTCTGAGTTATGCCCATATTAGGCAATGACGTTACATTCGTGCATCGTCGGATTTTTACGGAAACACGAAGCTGCTTCTCGTCAGGATTCAGATTCAGAGCTTTTACATTCAATTTCGCTCATAAGCGGCATACAAATTGAGTTTAGGCCTGCTTAATACGAAATACCAATGATGAAGCAAGCGAAATTGCAGGTGGGGTGGCGAAATGCAATGGGGCTAGCATTGCTACGCCAGGTAGTGGAAAAACATCATAAACATCGTTAACATCGCAAAACTAAACGTAAATCGAAATCGAAACCGTAAGTCGAAATTATTTAAGAGAATCGTTTTGAAGAAAGAAAACTAAAATTCTCACACCGAATGCCACTCATGCTTTTATGAAATCGATAATTTGTGCACTTTAGCATTCAAGTCCTTTCCAGAAAATTTCCCTCGACCGAAATTAAATCTGGAAAGGAGTTTTGTGCTAAACACACCAATTATCAATTTCATAATCCAGGGTGTATTCAATGGAGAGCTGTATTTATCACGGTGATCGTAGGTGTTGAGTCTGAAGATGTTGATGTGACTAACAACTGGAAAGGAACCACGGCAAAGTTCCTTCCAGACCAGGCAAGGAATCTCCATGGCCTAATTTTAGTTAATTTCTTTAAAAGAATCGACGACAACATCGAAAATTTTGGTTTTAGATGAAATATTGTGTTGCTGATCTTAATACCGATCTTATGAGAGTTGTTATAAGGTTCCGGATTTTGTGTCACTTCGATTTTGTTATTTAATTACTTCACGATAAAACATCCCTTCCATAAAAAAGTTTTTTGACTGTTGATTTTATAATTTGCCGGAAATGAAATTTAAATAAGCGACACCTTTTACCATTTTTTACAAATAAGTAATAAAGAAAAACAATAACCTCACTAGGTGCTGTCTTTTTTTAATAGAATTTTTTTTATAATAAAAGATAAGTTTTAGCCAAAAAACACCTTTAGATTTAATATAGCCAAGTGCCAAGAGAAATTTTTGTTGCAGTTAATTCTGATTATTTTCTTTTAATCATTTAATCTAGTCTCTTTTACGCGTTCACATTTGAAGGATGTTTTGATAGAATTAAAATTATGTTTTTAAAAGTTTTTAAAGCCGTCGGCGTAACGTTTCAATTATTTTCGTTTCCTACACCGAATTTTACTGCTTTTATTCCTTCACAGTTTAAATTAAAATTCACCTCTGAAATACAATAAATAAAAAGGTGTCCGTGTCGTGTTTTTTACGCGAAATTTTTTAGAACTTCAACTCTGAATTCACAGCATCGCTCTGTGTTTGGGAACAAGGCCTTCCTGATTGGATTACTTTAAATGATTTCGTTTGGCTTCCTTTGCCAGAAAGATGAACAATCACCTATAATTTAATCAAACTCTTAAAGCAAGGAGGAAAGGCAAAGTGCAGTGCATTATGAAAGGCAACACCTCGATGGTTGAAACTGCCGTTTTTAGCATCGTTTTCAGGGTTCGCCTAACCCAGAACAACCAAAAACGAAAAATTGATTAGCAAAACCGCAATCCATAATAAAAGCACTTTAAACTAAATTGACAGCAAAAATAAACTTATAGATACTGGTCTTTCTTTAGGGTGAAGGAATTGAAAATGTGACCTGTAAATATTTTGTGACACACCCCCCTTTCTTCCCAAAACCCTGAACAAAACGGCCCTTCCCAACCCAAGATCCAGAAATAATTTTACCCCCTCCCACTTCCTACCGCAAAAAAATATGCTTTTCTTATACTTTTCAGGTTGAGTATATAGATGACTTCCTCTGGGCTAATTAAAAATAGCATTTCTCATCTCCAGGGTCCCAATTGTGTGGAAAACGAACCATGGCTTAAAGTGTATTTTTGAAAATGTACAAAGAAGTGTTCTTTAAACCAGGTTTCTACCGAAATTTATGATTTAGGACGGTAGAATAGCTTTTGAAGTGCCTTTTCATTCCTTATTGGAATGAATGTTGGCTCTGCTAAGACACTTCGAGTCCGTATCTCCATGCTATTCACAATATCAACACGTGCAACTTGAAGAAAATCCCATGATGTAAAACTTTTTCAGAAAGTGATTTTATAGAACTATTCACCTAAGGACGACAGAAATAATGTAAAAATCGTACAAAAACTTACACGATGAGGGGGGAGGGGGGGGGGGGGGATCTACGGCGTTTGAGGTCCAAAAACGTCTTTTTCCTCCAGTTTGGTCAGTGTTTTTTTGTAACCCCCCCACCCCCCTTTGACGGGCCTAAAAGCAAAATCGCAATAACCACCCCCCCCCCCTCCAAGCCAAGGCGATTTTATTGAGGTGATCTCAATACGAATTCCACCTGACCAGTTCCCAATCGGCATCCATGATGGCAGAATTCGAACAATGAGCTCTGCTTGATGGCAGATAAAACTGCCATTTTTTTCTTAATTGTATCAGGTGGTAATCTAGCACATCAGTTTAAGAAAAGAAGTGTTTTCACGGTCACTGGCAATTAAATGTTTTTCAGCGCCAGAACCTCGATTGTTTTTTTCTCTTCTCCTAATTCGTGTTCTATTAGCCTAATCCATATACGCGCTAACTCGAGAGAGATAGCTGCGTGCAAGAATTCTTCCTCCTGAATAAATGTAGATAATCACGGTAGACGTTAATATCACGTGACTATATAATAACACACGAGAATAACACTCACGCCAAATGTGACCTAGTAGTCCGTTCGAAAAGCAATTTTAATACACTTCTTTTTTCCGTATTTTTGGTTACCCGTCATTACTAAAATGGATTATTAATACTTCGTGACCAGTTCGGTCTTGTTTTGTGCCAGAGTTAACGAGTCACGCCCACGCAACAGGAAGGCAGAGTTAGTCATTCAACATTCGATGTAAACAAAAGATGTTATTATTGTTATTTAACGGACTTCCTACAACAGTTGCACGTGTCAGGCCAAAGGCCACCTGTTGTTGTTGCAATCATTAAAACAGCAGCTCTTTAAACCACCACACAAACGAATTTAATTAAAACGGGTTTACACATCCTGTACGAGGAAACTTCGCCACAGTAAAAAAAAAAAAAAAAAACAGATGCATAATTTAGATTGGCGGCAACATGGTATAATTTGTTGGATGCCTGTTTTCTTAATTTGGCAACTGAATTTTCAACATTTCATCAGTGATTCACTAATACACGCGTCACAGGGGCTGCGTGGATACAGTTTATACACATATATATAAATTTTACGCTTACACACTATTATAATCACTGGAACTCGCGCTAACCGTCTTTATTGATAACTTGTCCCGGCCATTATCGGAAGCCGGAAGTTGACTAGTGTAGGATAGCAAAAACTAAAAACCTTCTCAGATGGCTCTGGACAACGTAGCGGTAAAAATAATGACTTCAAACGTGAGACAAGTTAACAATAAAGATGTTTAGAGCGAGTTCCAGTGATTATATAGTGATAATAAAAAAAAACTGATTGTTGTACGATATGACTTCTGGATGGTTTCTTCCCTTTCAATCTGTATCCATGGAGAGTGCGTGCGATGGGCGAACAAGCCCCTGTTACCTCGTCCGTGTCAAAATTTATCCAAAGGGATTCGGATTGGTCATATTTTATATTGCTTCAAATTTTACTCGTTATTTTCTTGCAACTTTGAATGCAACTCGTGATTGAGGACATTTACCGATTAAAAACTACGCCCTTTTGAAATTACTACTGAAAAAAACGTCCCAAGAAGAAGAACAACAACAATGAACAGATTGTTGATTTGTTTTGGGGACATTTTTCTGGCATGCCTACAATCCATTCCGTTAAAGGGATGATCGCATACTCAGCTCCAATCGATAATGGCTGGGCCAAACTTATTAAATAACAGAAATTCCTTAAACTGTATAATATCAGGGTGCTGCCTCTGTAAAAAAAATGTGAAAAATCAGAAAATTTCCTGTTAGTTAAAAATTGTGAAAAAATTGATAAAATATGAAAAAAACGGTGTGAAATAGCTAAAAGGCAAAACGCACAACCTCATATAAAATTAAAAATTAAAACAGCAAATGCTTCCAGAAACTGAGGGGGCTAAAATTATGTTCTGAATTGGCGAAGAGACAATTGATTTTCAAAGTTGGGTGTTTTTAACTATGTTATTAATAAATACACGCGCAGAATAATTACCTAGGTGAAACTGTATTGTTATTATAACAAATTTTAAAGGCATCTGACAAGAATTAGCTAAAAAAAAAAATGAAATTATGGAAAAATTACAAAGATTACTAGCAAGGAAAAACTGTGATTGAAGAATTTTGAAACAGTGGAAAAGGAAGAAATAGTGATGTGAAAATGTGAATAAGTAGGTAAAGTAGGAATGTGAAAAAATTTGAAAAAGGGAGGTAACCCCGACTGCACCCCTGAATAAACATTCCATGACGTTTTGTAATTGTTCGAAAAAGTGACAGTGAATGATCCGAAACACTGCAGGTAACAATTACTGTCGCAATTGTTGGTGCATGCGTCTATGACGACCTTCGTATATGGTTAAAAATGGAACGCCACTACAATTGCACACAAAATGCACAATTTGCAACGTTTCGTAGCATTCTTCGTTTCGTTATCAAGTAATAAAAGAAACAGCTAAGAAGTAAAAATCAATTTAAACACTTTAAAATCCATAAAAACGTAAACACTTAAAGCACAAAAATAAAAATAATAAATCAAATAGCCCTGAGGTAGCTTAGAGGCAACTTGACCTTTTGTGTACTTCTGCCTTAGGTTCATTTTATTTAATACTTTTTTTCTTGCGCTTTGGCTTTTTTACGTTTTTATGGATTTTAAAGTGTTTAATTTTTTACTTTGACTTTTCTTATTTGCTTCATATCTTCATATATTTTATTGCTTGATAACGAAGCAGGGATCGCTTCGAAACGTCACAAATTGTTTATTTCATGCGTACTCAGCTTTCTATTTTTAATCGTTGTCTCATAGTGGTTATTCTATTTCAGGCTTTCCTACGTGACTCAGTTTGGCAACATTAGTTCAAACGTATGTCACTGTTGCGAAGTCTGTTTACGTGCAGGATGCACGCAAATAGCGAGAGGTTAAGTCCTTTTAAAGCCAAATAAAAATAAATACGGATGCAAACCTATTCACGTTGCCTTTTGGACTTAAAAGAGTCAGACTGTCTGGGCGGGGAATCAAACCCACAACCTCTGAAATCATATGTGAGCCATCGCAGTAATACGACCTCGGCACTTGGTTCCAAAGATCGTGGGTTCGATTCCTCGCTCAGGCAGTCTAACATTTAAGTCCAAAAGGCAACGTAAATAGGTTTGCATCCATATTTATTTAACCCTTCTGGCGCCCATTTGGCTTTCCGTCCTGTTTAAAACCGTTTGAAGCCACGCCTCGTTTTTCAACAAATTTAAATTCAATTCAGAAGAATTTATGGAAATACAAACACCAAAACAAACGGAAAATTTCGCAAATGGACACATATTCCACAAGCAATCAGCGAGTTGATCACTTTACCAACCCAATCTTTTCCAGCTCCCAGTTACTGAAGCGTCACGTCAACTTGCAGCATTCGTACACACCAGAACTGCCCTATTTAAAAATACTAGTGCAACTTCAAAATTACCGTCACTCTTCGAACCGTGGCAGGATATACTGCTTCAATACATTTTACAACATCACTGACTTCAGATTAAATTAGCATCAAAGGCCAACTTTGATGATTTCCTCTGGGAATTTGCTTTTCGCTACATTAAACTTTATCAATCGTTAAGGTTCGCTCGTGATATAGATTTATACTTTTAATTATACGATCCGCTTAAACACTTGGGTGTGGAGGCTTTCAACCGATCAATAATTATCGTATGTTTGCTAATCATTAATGGACCTATCACTAACAACTAAAGGGTTCGTTAGGGATGGCGGAAGGACCGAGGTCAAAGGACAAATTGATTCCACCTCCCCCCCTCCTCCACCAATTCGTCCAAAATTCCTATGAAACCGTACGTCAAGCTTGTTTCATAATTGATATGTACTTCATCTTCCATTTCGTAATATGCCACCTTATCTTCTTTTGAATTTGTGATGCTGAAAGCATTTCGTGGCGGCTTTTCAGTCCTCATAGTCGATTTGTCAATATTATGGGGAAAAATATTCATACTGATTTTCACACATCACAAATAATAATGAAGCGGCACACAGTTGAACTCTTTAAGAAGTAGCTAAACTCCAGTCTTGGACTCGAACCCACGATCGTCGGCGTTTTGCGACCTACCAAGTGCGCTACCCGGGCGGACACCTGTCTACTGGATCGTGCTTATTCAGTCTTGCTAAAAATGGAGGCCAAAGGTAAGATGGGTTTTCGCCTTGTAAGTGTGTTGTGGCCCAATGGTTATTCGCCACTGATAAAGGCTGTTAAGTTCGACTGGATCTTGTCAGAAGTCCTTCCAGGTAGCTCAGTTGGTAAGTCTTAGGGCTAGAACAAGAAGGTCACGGGCTCGAATCCCAGGCAGAAAATTTGTTTTTTCTTTCTTTTGTGGATTAGTGTGTCTTGTATTCGCGCACAGCAAATCTTTAATGCTGAGTGGCAATCTGCTTCGTTATCTTTTCTTTGTCATTTTTTGTTTACCGTTTGCGATAATAATGTTAACCCAGTTCTATCAGAAATCTTGTATAACTCTTGTGTTAAACCAGATCCTGGGACCCTCATCATCCCTTCTCCATATTTTTAGCATTCTGTGCATATATAGCTTTTGAACAAAAACAGGAAAATAAAAGCGTTCGCAGCATTAAAGTACGTTTGAACTAATGTTTCAAAACTGAGCCATACAGCAAAGCCAACATGGAGGTACGCACCTTTAAAATAAACAGAGCTAAAGTTAAATGTGTAACCTTGACATTTCAATAAAGGGTTTGTTTTGAGGTGGGTCATGTTTGCTTTTACCGCCATCAGAGCTAGCCTCATGCCTTACATTCGTCAGTTTAACAAAACAAATACAATCATTAAACCAATTCCATGCTACAACGAGTTCGTAATTAAGATACGCTGATCAGAATCAATACCGAACAATAAATATTGATCTCTACTGGATCCGCTTTGATGAATGCTGAGATTCGATTTACTAACCTGGAAATGTATTCGTCTCTTTTCAATTAAGATCAAGACCGTCAGATATTATTCTTTTGAATCTCATCGAGGAAATGGTACGAGTTTAGCAAGGTTACTTTGACACACACACTCTTGGAATGTAGGCTACAATAAGCCTTGGCTAATGACACATACAAACAGGATATGTGGTTTGCAAGAAACCTTGACAGTGAATTATATTAATGCCCGACACTTACAATGTCTTTAAATAAGATGCCAAGCAAAGAAATAAACAGCAATACGAGAAATAAAAAAAAAAAGCTAGCAAATGATGGTTGATGACCTGAGAAAGATAAAATTATAGGGTGATTCTACCTTTTTTTTTTTTTTAGCATCAATCAGCGTTTCAGCCACTTCACTTACCTAAAATGAAACAAAGAAATAAAAATATGCTTTAGTAAACAAAACAGTAGGTCACACAAGTAACACCACACAATTCTTCCCCAACCGATCAAGAATGCAAGGGCGATGAACAGTTTGCCGAGAAAAACAAGAAATTTCAAAACGAGTGAAAAAAATCGGATACTTAGGAGGCATTACTTATGTATTTTAGTAGCTGTTGGGCATTGGACATTAACTGAATAACATAAAAAATGGAATTGCTGCATTAAAACATGTTAGACGCTTTTTTTGTGTATTTTTGGGTCTTTATCAATTTTTCGACCTCTCTCGTCTAAATACCCACTAGTCGCTCCTAAGTTTCCGGATGATCAATCCAGTGACCTTGGGGGTTGAAGAGACATGTAGTAATGTACGAAGTAGTATAAGACTGTAGCTAGAGAAATATCCCCTCCCCCCTACTCAAAAGTGCTCCTGTTCCCTTCAAAATTCATATCAATAAGGGTTAGTTGCGCCTAACAACATTAGACATAGGTATATGAACGGTGCACACAATTTTAAATGAAAAATATAACATTTTAAAGATTAGCCATCATCTTCAAACTTCTTCAAGCCCTGCCTGATGAAATTCGAGCCAAAGCAATGACCTGACGTAACCTAACCTATTCTAACAACAACATGAAAAAGTAATCGTCATTGAATAATGATCATTAAAAACTTGTCCGTCACCTAAGTGTTCAATGGCTCTTGTCCAATGGTAAAGGAAATCGTCTATATCGTATAACTGTCCGTCACCTAAATGTCCGTTACCAAAGGGTACGTCACAAGTGTCCCTCGCCTAATTATGACAATAATTAATTTTGTCGGATGCAAACGTATTTACAGAAATGAAATATAACCAAAACAGAGCGGGAAAAAAGTTTCAACGTTGTATGTTTTATAATTTGACTTGACTGCGTGACTTGCTTTATGATAGAATCAACACGTACGGTAAAAAATTGACGTAGTTTATTCGCATTAGATGTGAATCATTTAAATTATAGGCCTGTTGCTAGCTCAACAGTTGTGTATGTTCATTTAATTCTTCGATCAGCCTTTGTATTTATTTGTGTTCCTTCTTTATTGCCTATGGCCGCAAGCATGCTCGGTCGAATGGAGCCCAGGTCACTGTTGTGACTTTAATAACGGGTTCAGTGAGTTATCTTTATGCCAGTGGAGGAGTGGCCATAGCGATTAAGGCGTTATCTCAGTTATCTGGGGACGAATTGGGTTGCCAGTTCGAATCCGGGTCATTCCACTCTAACAAAACGTAAGTGTATAAACGTGAGTTACAGTACTACGTTTTTTCCAGTGTATCATTTTCGCTGTTTGGCTTGTTTTCCTCTTTCCTTTATCCGTTAGCCTTCCAGCTTCATGTTGTTTTTCACATTTTTTTCATATTCCAAATTAAATATTAAACAACAAAAATCGTACGATTGGTTAATTTCGAAGGCCCCACAGCAACCCGTCTTTACCCCCTTGTGCTACTTCAAAGTGGACTGATTCAGATTCGAACCTCCAGGTCTACACTGATACGCCTTTAAGGCGAACAGTTATGAAGGTCACATGACTGGATGAGACCACTGACGCTTGTTGCATCTATATAAAGGCCTGATTTCGCTTTGGCTTACTTCCATCCACTTCTCTCTGATTTTGAGCTGCCTTCAACTTGAGATTTAGGCCGAGCCAACTCTCACGGTCGCCATATGCTAATGACTTCATTCGGCTAGTAGAATCATGGAAATTAGAGTAATTGAAGGCGGGCAAAGACTCAGCCCTAAGGACAACAAAGATATCATTTACACTCACTGTCACGTTCGACGAATGCGTTTACACTTCGGTAAACCGGTTTGGTTTACTTTGCACCAAAGATAATTCATTACCCCCTCTTCCCCCCTCCATCCTACACAACTATGAAGGGCTAAACTTTGTGTATCGTATGTAACTGTATTTGACAATGACTTTATTCTAATAATGTGTAATAAAATGTTGATGAAAAGTCTCCCTCCCTCTCTCTAATAGCTTCACAATAATAATCACTGTCTCAATAACCAAGGTCTTCATGTATCTATCACAATGAACGTGTGTGTTTTTACCCTGAAGCAACGAAAAGGTGTAAATTTGCTACAACTATCTGTCAAAAACTAAGAAAAGAACGTTATCTACGCTCGCGAGAACTGATAGCGACAGCAAGCTCTGATTGGCTGCTTGCTGTGTTCTTACGTCATCTGCTTCGGCCAATCGAAACGGACGGTATACAGGCGATCGTTTAATAGCTCGCTCCTGAAAAAAGGAACATGATCGCCATCTCATACCATGATTGGAAACCAAGAGGGAGAAATGCAAGGCCAACTGAGGTTTAGTAGCGCACTCCGAACTGCAGCCAGAAGTGGAAAGCCACGAGGAAAAGGTGGAAAAATGGGTGAAAACGTGAATTCATTTACGACCCATTCGCTTCCCACACGTAGTGAAGGATGTTGCCCACCGCCATTGCTCAACAAGAGAAGAGGGGGGAGGACGGAAAGGTGACTTTACACACCATTTACCAAGCACGAGCAATCCTTAGAAGAGTTTCCAGGTAGTAAAAATAAATACTAAAATGCATGTGGTTATGAAACACAATAGTACAACAGCGACAAAAAAGCTAAGGTTCACGGACTTCGCGCTTCTGAAACACTGAGGTGCGCGGACTGAGCAAACAGCGAACTATTTCCGCGTGTAGTACCGTAGATCGCGTATTAAACACCGATGGACTGTTAAATTTAATTCGATAAAAAAGGGGGTGGGTTGTAACAAATAATTCAATCGTATTATAATTCAAATAATTCAAAAAGGGGGTGGGAATGTTCAGGATTTACACCATCGCAAAAAAAATCGGCGTTTATGCGATCATTCACGTGCATACGTGATCTGGGTTCGGGCTAGCATTAACGCAATGCCTTTATTCTCATTTGCTTAGTTTATTAGTTTCTAGTTAATTAGTTTGCTTTATGTTGGGAGATTTTAGGAAATTTTGGTGCAGAAAAACCACGATTTAATGGGATGAAATAGCCTAAGTGATTTCCTTGAATGTATGAAGCTTTTAGTCATTCTACCAGAAAAATTTTATAACCTAGTTACCAAGCTAGGGGTAGGGGGGGGGGGGC
>JAHWFP010268615.1:131464-147945 GCA_023313725.1 Lithobius niger
GGGGGGGGGGGCTGTAACTAGGTAATTTCACGATTTCTGAGCATTTTAGTTGGGGGGGGGGCGTCGCTTTACCAGGGCTGTTAATAGACAATATATGGCAAACCTTTTCAACGTAAAACAAACCCTTTTTACTGCACATGAACTGCAGACAGGATTGGCAAGTTTTTGACATAGGACAGGTTTTACCCGGTTTTTACAATGTTTTACCGTCATATCAAAATCCCCTTCGTAAAACATGTTAAAAACTGCTAAAATACGTCATTTTAGCCAAAAAAAAATGTAAAAAACAAATAAATACGAAAATTTTACGATTAGAACCTGTTTGCTGAAACCATAATTGACTAATTTTGACTAAGCCATTCTGCTTCAGTGTATTTTGTATCATAATAGTAATTAAGTCTAGCAAGTTACTTCTTTGAAATTGTTTCACAGAGCCATTATTATATTTAAATTTTAAGAACTTTTGAAGATTTTATTTTATGTTAATTAAAAGAGTTCATTTGTAGCTGTAATCTGAAACACTTCTGTGTACCCATTGCTTAAATTGGGCAGTTCTATCGTGATTTTATTGGTTTTTCGATACTTCTTGACAGTTTTTGACAGTTTTTGACGGTTTTCTTATGGTTTTTGGCATTTCACGTCCAAAACTGAACACAACCCTGACTGCACATATTTAAACGAAATGTGATGAATGAATTGCGAGCAATAACTGCAATTTCCCTACATCCTAATAATCAGTACTTCGATTCTGTGACGCTCTGGGAATCAAATGAACTACATGAAGCATGGATCGACGTCAGTGGAGTGAGCCAAGCGAATGATATGGCTGGTTTACCGATGCGAGCCCCTTTCATTTACATAAAACTAACCCCATCGTTAACATCCAGCCAACCAACGTATTTTCCCAAACATTATCGTTAATGATGAACGTAAACGCAATGGGCTATTTTCCTTCACTTTTCTCCAACTTTATTTATGAGATGATTAAACGGAAACAGTCCGTCGTAAACTCTTTAATAAAAAAAAATATCCAGCAAACCACAAACAAGGTAAATTAATTAAAATTAAAATGCAATTATCGCAAACTTGATTGCTTGCACAAATCTCTTTTAAGGTGTGTCGCAGTAATTATGTTTAGGTATGTGTTAAAAGTGACAAGCCGTGCTGCAGGCCCTTAATTTCGTATAAAAATGACTATACTTCGCGAAGAAGAATTTGTTGGTCAGAAATAATGAAGCTGCCACTTTGGACCCCGCGTTGTTTATTATTCTCGTATCGTCTTTAACTCAAATCCCAGCGTTTCAACGCGTCTTTTGATAAACGACAAAAAAAAAAATAATAAAATGCTGAAAATGCCAACGATGCTATTTAGCATGGAAAGCTTAAAGCTGTCCTTTTTAATTGCAAGAAACAACAAGCGCAAAAGTTGGGTAGGGGTTGGGGGGAAGGGGAATCATCTAAGCAAACGCAGAATACGAAATTAACGAATCCCAGCTTCGTTGAGATTTTTTTTTTCTTTCTTCGTAAAGCAACAAGATTTGTTTACATTTTGAAATCAAAAATTGATGTCGCTTCCATAATGAAAAGAAAAAAGCACAGAGATTTCGGAACACGTAAAGGCGAACACTGAATAGGTAGAAAAGAGCAACAAGACAGAAATTTGTGGCACGCGTTTGCATCGTCCAGAAATGTTGCGTTAAGGGGGGGGGGGGGGGGCAGTAGTTCTCATTCTTTAGAAACAGCGTTGACTCGGAGCATTCCAGCCAAATATTTTACTCTCTAGTTGTTCAGCGTTCTAGTTGTTTTTTTTCCATAGTTGACAAACGCAAGCGCCGGAAGACTATGAAAACAAATGCATGTTTGTGTGTAAATACAAAGCGTTGCCAAACTAGGAATGTTTTCCAAACACTATTTCCCCATTTCCACAAGCTCACCCTTTTCAAGAGTAAACAAATACACTGACAAGCTATAAGACGCTCACCTGAAGAATTTGAGAAAGTATTTTTGTAAATAACTCTGTTAACCGGGTGGGGGGGGGGGGAGATCAAGGTGGCGGCTAATAAGGTGGTGTAATAAGGTGGCGCTGCCTATAGTGCATGTTTAATGGTTCGTGTAGACCAGCAGTCGTACCCGGCTTCGCCCGGGGTTTTGTTTCGTCTGTGGCTATTTCCCAGCTTTCGGCCAGTGTTGCCTGAACGTTGACTGCGACAGGCAATATTTCTTCCTGTATTATTCTCATTTTCCTCCCATCCTCTCCCTCCCTGCTCTCTCTCTTTTCCTTTTCCTTCCTTCCTATGCTTCTACCCGTCCCTCTCCTTCCCTTCGCTACACGTAGTTTTATATATATATATATATATATATATATATATATATATTTACCTTTGAAAAATGGTGAGCAACGGACTTCTGGAAAAGTTTAGGAGTGTTTTTAAATGTTTGACTGACGCAAGGTGCTGCTATGTCACAACACTCCTAAAAGAAATTGGCTTGAAATAGGTAGAAAATTTTTATAAACGAACAAACACAGCGGAGCCAGCAGTAGAACAGCTATGGCGAATCCACGTGTACTATACTCATGAGCCCACGTACTGAACTCGGGTCTTTGGGCCTGCGTAATAGTCGTGCAATAGACCACTATAAAATTTGACCTTGCGTAAAATTTCGTAAAAGTAGGCTGGACAAATAAAGGATTTACTGCCACGGAAAAATTCCGAAAATTAACTTTTAAACATTCCAAAGGCGCTAAAATTACTGAAAATAAGTTGTTTTCGGGAAGGGGGGCTCTAGGGACTTTCAGCACCCCCCCCCCCCCCTTCCACTTTCTAGATCCCTTAGATGATTTTTGGACCTAATTTACAATTCCGTTTTTATTTTGCCCCTGTTTCGGCCCCCTAGAAAGTAGGAAATAAAACGACTTAAATTCCTTAAACTTGATTCTCTTGAACTACGTAAATTAAAAGCTGATTTAATCCTAACTTTCAAATTTTTGCATAGTAGGTTACTATTTGATATCACATTTTTTTTAGGTTTGCACTACTACAAATACGTTAGTAATTCCAAAATTCAAACTGAACTGCAGGAAGTATTTCTTCTGCGTTAGGGTTATTCCAGCTTGGCATTCGCTGAATTAGCAGGTGGTATCTGCTCCTTCCGAGGAAATCCTTAGGAAATTATTAAACAAACACTGTTCGAAGACATTCCTTTCGCGGCCGGAATTTTGTACTTAAAGGCATTATCTACTGAACTGGGCGAGCTGTAAAGTGGTCAACTAAATGATCCTTTTTTGCACATTTGTCGCTAGTAGCAAGTAAAGTGTTATTATTCTAAATTTAAATGAAACTGTCTAAACGACGTAGACAATAGAAGCAATAATCGCACGAAAGTGTAGAAAATTCACCCAGGAGCTCCCTCCAACGCCTTAAGGCCGATGAACATTAGACTAGTTGAATGGGCCGAGTAAAATGCGAGTCGAGTTGACTCCTGATACTCTCCCAATGTAAACCTCTACTCGACAGGAGGAGTAGAGGGCTAGTAGCAAATCAACTCGAGTCGCACATTACTCGGTCCAGTCAACTGGCCTAATGTACATATACCTTTATGCTTGCCCACCGTCTTTATATATGAAATTGTACCAGTCGTGGGTTTTCACGCTGCTTTCTTTAACCATTGGATGCAACTAATTTCTAAAGTTGTAAAGTTCTTGCGTTGCAAATTTATTTATGTAAGGGGCAAGTGCAGGGATAAAGAAAAACTAAAAGCTAAAGGATGGGTGTCCACCGTTCTTAGACAGAAAGATGTATCAATAACGTTTTCGTGATAGTCTTGCTACAACTAGCTACCTTGGCGGCCTTTTCCTGGTTGAATGATATCACTACTTACAAAGGCCGACCCTTTTTGGCCAACTAGCCAAACAGCAAAGAAAGCGGAGCCCGCTCCATTATGTCGACAATGGAAGTGACGACGGGCCTAGTTTTAGGACGACGCGGGTCACTCCCTCCAAAATGTAGTCGACAATTTCTAGAAAGTCGAGACTACGACTTGAATTCTCAAGTTTACAAACAGAACCGAAGGCAGCACAAACACCCAAAACGAGAAAGGGCGTCAAATGTTAGAAAACCTATATTTTCCCGCTCAGTTGGCTCAAAGCCATCACGGAAATGTGACGGAAGCAATGTCGATTCGTCGCGTCGGTTTATAGTGGAGCCCTGCAAAGCCATTGTAGTACTTAACGTACATCGCCTTAAATCAATGCTGACAGCTCTCGGCTAATATTTGGAACATTCATCTTAGTTTAAACCCAGCAATCAATTAAGCAATATGGATATTAACTGCTGACGGCATTAAAGGAGCATCCCCTCCAAAAGAAATGCCTATAATCTTTTATCGAACCGCACCATCGGTTAAAAAGTGGTAACTATACAGAAGAGCTATTTTTCACACTATCGACTAATTCACCGACCAGTCGAATCCTTTCGTCGTAATGGTTCAGAAAATCGTAACGAAAACGTGCGCAGACTCGCCTATTTATTTTTAAAAAAAATGATTAAAACATGTTGAAACGCTACTCACAGCGATAGGGAGGCCGACGCCATACTACGAGATGAGAGTGGAACAAGAAACCCTGATTTCGTCCAGAACATTAGTAAACGGAAATTATCTCTGGCCAGACAAGTTTTTCGTTGTAGTTACTGATGTTGTATGTTTAGCCGCAGCAAGCAAGGCAGCGCAAGCTAAGCACGGAATTTGGGGGGGAAATAACCATCATTTTCGTGGACAGCTACCTTCATTTACCCTAATTTGCCGATTTTATGAGAAAAAAAATGAGTATAAATGTTTTTTTGCAAATATGGCCATTTTTTTCCGAATTACGTGCATCGTTCGCGCTGCCATCAGAATTTCTAACATCAAAAACCGCAACCAAAAACTTGTCCGGCCAGACATAATTTCCGTTTACTAATGTGCTGGTCGAAATCAGGTTTTCTAGTTGCCCTCTCATCTCGCAGTATGGTGTCGGCCTCACTTTGGCTGTGATTAGCGTTTTAATGTTTTAATAATGTTTTTAAATTCTTATTTAATTGTGATTATCTAAACCAGAACGACGAAAGGAATCTACAGGTAGATAACTTAAGTCGATAGCGTGAAAAGTAGTTTTCCTATAATTTCATAAAAAGTTAACTAGATCTTACTTCTTACATCTTACTTCTTCCAAGCGTACGCGTCGCCTTAGCGGTAGTTGCGGCTACTAATACCTCTCTTATTGCTTTGTCGCCATTTTGCTTGGCACGCAAAGCATTAGCAGAGGCTTTAGTAGCCGCAACTACCGCTAGGGCGACGCGTAGGCTTGGAAGAAGAAAGGTACGATATATGGTCAACTTTGTAATCTATAACTACACGAAGTAGAGCCATGAGACGTATTCGCCTTCCGCGAGTCATTCATTAGCTACAAATTCACTTTAAAATTTGGCGGCTCACAAATATTCTGTTGTAATACTAAGATGACTTAAAGAGCAAACATGTAAGTAAGAATAATGGGCTTTTAGTGTTTTCGTGTAGAAGAATAATCTTACTTCGTACCGTCTAACGTGTTTGTATTGAGCAGCACGTAATATTTTTTAACTTTGCAAACTTAAAACCAACCAAGGGCGCCCCAATAATGGGGCCGTTGGGCTCAAGTCCCCTCCCCCCAGAGGCAGGTTGCCCTTTTACCGCAGAATAAAAATGTTGGGAACAAAATGCTGCGAGCGAGCGTAAAATGTTAACATGTAAACTGAATGTAAATTACAAAAGTTGGAGTGGAGACTTCTCCCGAGTGCACGTGTCACGTGATTTCGTGTACGGTACCAGTTTGCCCTTTCTGAGTTTTCGAGCTCACCCCCCCCCCCCCCCCGTCCTTCCTTTTTTTTGCCATTCTGTGCTTGCCCTTGTAGCCAGCAGTGAGGTGATTGTAAGTAAAGGCTTGAAAATTTCCAACAACAAGTTGCCGCAAGAGCTTCAACGATCGGTAAATACACCGTGATAAATGAGGCCAATTTATGTTAAATTTGTTTAATAATTTTTGTTTTATAATTTGTTGTTGTCGCGATAACGAATTGAGAAGAATGAGAGATGTTGAGCTCAGCAATTTTAATTTACTGTTCTCCCAAGCCCTTCAGCATTTTCTCTTGCCAGACTGTGATTACCTCATTATACCGCAATCCATAATACGCCGCGATCGTCTCGGCAACGGAGCCAAAATTTGGATGATTTAAGAAATACTAAGAAATAATAATAAAAAAAAAAGAAGTATTCCCCTCCGGAGAACCGTCGCATTCTGTGATGGCGCTGTCATCCATTCATCTTTCTGTTAAATCTAGCACCATGCAAAGGAAATCCACCCACAACCAAAACTGTTATAAAAAACCGCCAAGTTTCCAAAAAAGATCGGCATTTGAAGGCAGTGATATCATTCAACCAGGAAAAGGCCGCCAAGGTTAATCCTATTTGCCAAGTTAATCGTACCGACTAATAGTTCGAAAGTTAAATGAAAATTAGAACATTGCTACTCGCGACAGCAATCTTCGAGTTTTCGTTGCGTCCAAAGTATTATTCTGTGCGATTAGCTGGGCTAATAGGATTAACCTTGGCGACCTTTCCGTGATGGAATGATACAACTACCTTCAATGGCCGATCCTTTTTGGAAACTTGCATACCAGTTTTGGATTTGGGTGGATATCACAACTTTTATAGGACTGTGAACGTGCAAAAGGTTACGCTGGCTTAGCTTCATCTCTACCATTTATATTCTGGAGGAATTTTATGTCCATAAATTTTCACATTAAAAAAATTAATTTTTCGTTTTGGCTTTATTTTACGAGTTTTCTGCACTGTGTTTTTCTTACGTTGTGATGGGGGGGGGGAAGCGTTGGCTCTAGCTTTTGATGCGCACCCAGCCTTAGCTATGGCTCGACATGAGGACGAGACATCCCATGGCCCTTTTCTTCCCGAAACAGCCAGGGGTGGGTGACGCCGGACTCGAACCTTGGACCTCTAGCACATGAGACGGTCATGCTAACCATTATGCCACCTTGCCCCATAGTGGGGGGAGCGTAAAACTAACACTTTGTACCCATCCCGCTCTCCCCCCCCCCCAAAAAAAAATAATTTCAAGCTACGGACAGTAGTGAGATAAGTCGAAATTGATGACCAGCAGCGATACAACAATATCCTAGGTTAATACCGATAATTTTTGGATAAACACGCGTTTATTTCGAATTGAAAAACACCAAGTTCGTGCTCGTTGTGTTTTCATCAGCCTGGGAATAGAACGAACGGATAAAAAATAAGATTTGTACTTCAACTGGGCTCGCGACTGGAATTTGCAACGGAATTCCACGTTGCAATACAAACAAAATGGAAGGACCAAGGCAAAAAAATTATCAGATCTGATATTACCATACGTTGTCAATTATCGCTGGTATTACTAAACAAATTTTCGTAATGACGCGTTGCATTACCATTCTGACACGGTACACGAAATAGCTTTGTTTGTGTTTTTTTTTGTTGAATGGACCATAGATAATCAACTAACAGTTAATTTTTTTACGAGCGTAAGACATCGTTAATCAGGGCTGGCCCAAGAGTGAAATAGTTTGTTTTAAAAGCAATTATACTAGACGAATTTCAGTTTCTTCTTACAGTTACCCATTATTTGTAACCATTGATTGTGATCGAAAATTAATTTTAGTGAACTTATTTTGTTTTTTTTAAACGTTTTATAGCTAATATTTCAATTTTTACGATGCTTAGCTGAAGCGTTTTGAGCCTTTTTGGAAGTTAGCCAGGCCCGGGTTGGCGGATATCCTTTTCTGCTTTCTCGGTGAAAAAAAAAATCTGCAATTTGCGATACAGATTGGAGTAAAGAAAATATGATACGACGAACAAATGCAATATTTTGTAATTGTTAGCTATACCTACTGTCTAAATAATAAACTTCGGTTAAATAAATACGGATGCAAACCTATTTACGTTTTCTTTTGGCCGTATATGTCAGACTGCCTGAGTGGGGAATCGGACCCACGACCTTTGAAATCGAAGACCAAGGTCCTACCGCTGAGCCATACTGACACGTATACGCCGTGTCAGTATGGCTCAGTGATAGGACCTCGGCCTTTGACTTCAAAGGTCGTAGGTTCGATTCCCGCGCAGGCAGTCTGACATTTAAGTCCAAAAGGCAACGTAAATAGGTTTGCATCCGTATTTATTTAACCAATCTCGAGCCCATTGGCTTTTCGTCGCGTTTAAATAATAAACTACGCCGAATTGTGTATTCTCACTTAAAAATACTGAAATAATTACCAACACCTAGTTTTTTGTTTAACTAGGTTACAAGAACCTTCCACGGCGTCATTCACCGGCCAGCTGATCGACAAGTCTTGTTTTCGATGAAAAAAGTCCGTAGATCAGACGACCGACTAAGTTTCACTCGCAGACAGAGAAATGGATTGCAAAGTTTGTATTCTCAAAAACAAACGAGCGAAAATTTAGACAAGAAAATCTGGGAGCAATCTGGGAGCACCTTAGAGCAATATATTCATTTCGTCACGGGAATTAAAGATTCCTACGGAAAGCAATACTCGGCAAGCATTATATGCACGAGGCCACGAGCTTGGAGGGCAAATGGGAAGAAACGCGTGTTGTGGCTCTTTGGGACACACAACACCGTTTTTTTCCACATCCACAAAACTTTCATGAAACCGGAACTTCGACGTCCCAACACCGGATAACGCACACTATAACCTAGGACGATATAATGGTAAAGTGCACCTTCGCCAGTTAGCCACCTTGCTCCGGTTTTGTAAAAATTTTGTGTGTGTAGAAAAAAGTTGTCGTGTGTCCCAATAATGGTCGGCAAACAACACTAAGGATAGCGAGGGAGAGCGAATTTCGTGAAGGTAAATTGTGTTAACTGATATTTGCCATATGCGGTTGTAAAAATACCACATATTGTTTTGGCAGTTTGCGACAGCGCAGCGTATATTTGCCGGCATTTTGAACTCTACTGTGGGCCGGCTTAAGTTGCGGTTACGAGCGCCACGTTGTCTGTGCTTCTGCGGTCATTGGCCAAGCGGTGAACGCTATTTGCGCTAGTAACCCTTCTGTAACGTTACGTTGCGAACCGGTGCTGGCACCACACAACAGACTGTTAAGATGGCGGCACGTTATCATCACAAGTTTTTCTTTTGAGAACCACCAGCTGGGAGGGGTTGGGTGGCATTTCATAATTTAAGATGTGGAGTTAGATGATTACTACTGTAAACGCTTTCTTGTTTGATCTGGCCAGCAAAAAACTTGTGCTCCAAATTCTTAAGACTGAAGATCCTTCCTTTCTGCGCAATTCACCCCTTTGGCAAGATATTGGTTTCACATTGCGCACAAGCGAAGAAAAGTCTCAAAGCTGTTTTTCTTGTCAAAATTTCGAATGGAGTGTGCGGTTTTACTCATCAAGAATGTATTTGGGAGGCGTGACAAGCTAGATTGCTTTGGCCCTTTCCATTGTGGCCCCAAGAACACCCTTGAGCATAAGGCCCTTCTCTTCACGCGTCACGTGATATTCGAGTCGCCAGTTGCCATGGCAACCAAGAGCAAGCTGTCAAGTGTGGCATGTCAAGTCTATGGTTCCGATGAAGCGCATGGGAATGGACGATTGCAGCCTCGGGCTTTTGGAACTCTCTTGAGAAGAGGAATAGCCTTCCCGCCGGATAATGTCGACTTGATGCAAAGTTATGACCAACTTTTCTGCTACAGACTCGGCCTGCATATATCCCCTCTGATGCGATTTTATACTCACTCAGGTCCCGTGTAGGGTCTCATGCAAGTCCAGCGAGATTCGATATTTTTCAAGTTTTGACTCTAGGCTGATCTTTTTTCAGCACAGTGTGGGTAAGGTGGGAGGGGGAGGTGAATGAAGAGGGTAAGTTACAAGGTTACTTTAGTCGTTGTATCGTTCATCCGTTCCTAGAGTCAAATTTCATTGCCTCTGGCCCCTTCCCCATTCATAACCCCCTCCTCACCACCAACGATCCAGTGTAACTCCAAGTTAACTTTCTGTTACATAGTGACCTGAAACAAGATGACTCTGGAATCATTGTAGCTACTTAATGGTACGAATTGGCACAGTTAATGATACATTTTGCGAATTTCTATAACTCGAAATCAACATTTTACGCTACTTGACATTGTCGAGTAACTTTAATTTTGTCATTCCCCAGCTGAAAAAATCCAGCAGTCTACGCCGATGAGACAAAAACTATTAGTTTTTTAGGTGTTTTCCACCGCTGTCGTTTAGTCAGGTAACATTACTACCACGGACGCAGACCACCAGTCATTAGCTAACCTCTTGTGTTAAAAAAAAAACGGTAAAGAAAAAGAAACATTTCAAATCAGCAGTAAGGTTTCACGTGGACTAAATACTCTAATAACACTGTGGCATATATGAAACCTAACAGGAAAGCTTATTCATGTTCCTTTCACCTATTTGGACTTCGGTTCAGTTATGCGCTACCTTAACCAGCAAACGAGTTCGTTTTTGTTTTCTGTATTTACTTGGGGTTATCACCATTGGATATAGCTCTCGAAAAAGGATTTAAAATGGCGTATGCAGGCGTCAAAATTGCAGGTCGCAAACTACCGGGGGGGGGGGGAAAGACCAGTACCAATGGATGTAATTTTGAACTGATACGTTCATTGCCGCCTGTGTCATGACCAAAAATAGAAATCCAGTAGAGTGTACATAAAATAAGTACAAAATGAGCGACGTTTCGAAGCCCTCCCCACTTCGTTATCAAACAATAAAAGTCAAGGCTAAAAGGTCAAAGTCAAGTAAACACGTTAAAAATTCCTAAAATCGTAAAAAACTCAACGCACAGGAATAAAAATAAAAGTCCCAGTAAAGAACCAGACGTCTTGTCTGCAGATTCTGATGTGCACATTCTGAACCTGACCTCTACTGGCAATTTCTGTTTATTTATTATTATTATTTTTGTGCTTTGAGTTTTTATGTTTTTTATAGATTTTAAAGTATTTTAACTCGACTTTGGTTTCTTAGCCGTATTTTCTATTGGTTGATAACGAATCTGAAACCTTACAGGAAAGTTTACTTGTGTTCCTTTGCTATTTTGACTTGAGTTAAAAGGACATATATCCTTCCGGTATATCGTGCGAACCGATGAAATTGCAGTTGGCCACATATACACAGGTTAGAGTTAATGTCGCCAAATCACCTCGCACGCAAGAAAAAACAAGAAATTGAATGTGTTGGCAACATTTATCTACGTTTGAACTAATGTAGCAAGACTGAGTCATGCAGGAAAGCCAACAGGGATTTATGTTCCTTTAAACCTTAAACATCAAACGAGTTCGTTTTTGTTGTCTGTCTTTTATTGGTTGAAGCGGGGAAATGGAAGCCACTTGTAGTGGCTTTCCATTTTTGATGTCTTAGTGTTTATACTATTTCATCACCTGTCACCACAGAGTTTCATGAAAATAGAATGTACATCATGTTGTTTTTTAAATAAACGACATGCATAGCCTACTAGATTTTTTATTCCATCCAAGCACGTTGGTGTTCATTAACAGTAACGATTTTTTTTAACACGCAGTTTACACGTTATCAGTCTGAGCTGCAAGTCCGTTTCATTGAAGCCAAGAGGCCATCTTTTACCCAGAAGACTTGAGATTGTGTGAGGCGATTGTAAAAGAGCTCATTTTGGTCAGCCACTCCACTCTCACTCGCTCTCACCTGAAGAAAAGAAGACGAAACGGCTTGGCTCGCAACACTAAGGTTAATTTATCGGCCGAAACTTCTTGTAGCTACAGGCCGAGATAAGACTAACCGCGTTCGAGCTTTTGTTACTTGAAGCACTTGGCTGGACCGGCTGTCTAACGGTCAGTCCATTTGCCGGTCAGTATCTGGTGACACCGACCCTAGCTCGTCAATCAACACGATTCCCAGGGAGACGAGCCAGCAACATCGAAGGATGGCTAGATAGCTACCTGCCTCTAATTCATTCTCCAAGCGTCGAGATTAAAGCAGCTTATTCAGGCTCTAACTTTATTCTTTCACGCTCTCGGAAAACTTGCGTTGCAGCCAACTTGGATTACAAGCACAATAAAGCTGAATTTTACTTGAAGCTGAGGAAATGAATCTGTACAGAAATGAAAGGGTGTTCTTGGTTTCTGAACGTTAGAACCGTGCCTCAGTCGCCAGTTGTCATTTTGCGAATGAAACTTTAACAGTTGGCGACTTAAATTTAAGCCCTGCTCGCTAAAACGGCGAACAAGAATGGAGAAAAATACAATGGCGATAGCTTGGGACCGTTTAGTAAAATTTAAACTGTTACAGTAGAAAACAATACGGTTTTGCCTTAAACACAAAATTCGGTGTCGTGGAGTAGGAAAAGGACGTCTCTCTTTTAGTGACTTTCGTTGACAGGAAGTTTCTAACCCGGAAGTTTCCGTTCAGGAATTTACATAAGTCGTATGTAAATATTCTTAAATTCATTATGATTCACAAATAAAATTTATAAATAAAAACTTTTAAAAACTCAAATAAGTCTATAAGTTAGCATGACGTCACGCCTCACGAATTAAAACACATATCCGTGGAAATAGGTGGTTAACCGCCAATAATTGCTAGTTTGCTCGAAACGGGATAATCCAATCTCTCGGGGGTAGGGAAAGAGCAAGCGATCAATTATTGACGGTTAACTTCCTGTACCTCACGGATATCTATTACATAAATGGTTTGTGGTGTTGTATGCAAGATTTACAATATCTGCACATGTTTGCAGTAATGCTGAGGTTAAAGAAAATTATACCATAGAATAAAGCTATACGTTTGGAAAACCACGCAACTTTCACGATCTATTTTCTATGTGACGAGTATTAGGACTGGGTAAGATTGTGTGTTTTCTAATGTGCTATGGCCAAGTGGCTACTGACATTCGAGATGATTGCATGATGTCTCGTAATAGCTATTATGCGTCGTTTTGGTACAGTACAACGTGTATGATTTGAGCGTATTGCATACTTTATCAAATGGATGACAACCACACAATTTGTTTTAATTCTATCATCGTTTTCTTCATTTCCGTTCGGGTCATTTTGGGCCACTATTTTTCATCCCATTTTGTGGCATTGGTCTGCACTAAGTGTTAGGGTGCATTTATGCCCAGACTCGCCTTTGCATTCTCGCAGCTAGAATTTAATAGCTATAGCAAAGGTGTCGTCGCTATGGTAACAACGCTACGTGGATCAGCTAAATCCGATATCGTTTGAACAAATGCCTGCAGTCTTATAATTCGTGACAGTAAGATAAATAATTCATCCCGACGAAATAATTTTCCCATTCGCTTCTAAACTCAATTATTGACGCGTTTCGTTGCGAGCTGGCAGAGCTAAAACCGCCGCCATGTTGGAGTTTCAGATGATTTCTAGCTTCTAGCTGCGAGAATACAAAGGCGAGTCGTTGCGTAATCGCACCCTTACTGCGTCCAACTCGGCACGTAATCTCGCTCACTGTGAATAGACACAGTTGCAACAGAACGTATTCTTTATCATAAACGCACTTCTATATAATTACACGGTACTGATGGAGAATAACAAAGCTGATGGAAAATACAGGGGAAACTATCAGCTAACCTTTGTAGAGAATTTAGCCGAAAAACGGCGGGTAACAAGAGTTACCTTTTTCTATGGTGAATTTTTTTCCCTTGTAGATTGGACCCCGTTGCCTTGACTACATGCCATCCACAATAATTATTTACGTTGGACCCACTGAATTGTCGATTTGCTTTTAACCATTCGCAGTTCAATGTAGTGTCAAAGCAACACCAACAAAGCGGGCAAAAACGTACCACACCTATGTGACGTAGAACCAGGACCGCAGTCAGTGGGAGGAGGGGGGGGGGAGCTGCACCGGACCCCTGCATCTGGTTCAAAGAGCCCCTATTCTATGGTTTACCCCGGGACAGAAGAAATGTAGTTGCAACCCTGGGTGGGGGGGGGGGGACCCCGAGCAACGCAAACAAACATGGCATAGTGGTTTAAGAGTGTCGTCTCGAAACCAAGAAAACTTTACTACTGAGCTACGCGCATGTGTGACTTTAAAATGAATACATTCGGTGCGATTAACTTGGCGAATATTTTGGTGTGTTGATATCACTCGTTTGAAGGGCCGAACCATTCGGAACTTGGCGGCCCCTTTTACCAGTTTTGGTTTATGATATGATTAGCAAAAACACGGAACGGAAGCAAGGAGCGGGCAGTTGTTAGTTTAGAGAGCGGGGACTGGGAGGGGTAAAAAAAAAGTTAGGAGGCGTAAAAATTGAGGGGAGGGGTAAAAGTGCACTTTTTTGTTAGGGAGGTAGATAAAAATGGCTTGTTACCCCTCCAGGAAAACCTATCTGCCCCACGTGCTAGAAGTGCAGGCTTCTTTGCATTTTCCCACATCACACCTAATCGCATTTGTTTTGGCGTGTGGCGCACACTCTAATGTTGGAACCGCAGCAGCCCACAAGTGCACGCATTATTTTCAGCCTGAGGCTCAGGACACGTTCTAGCAATTCATTTGTTTCTAACAAGGAAGGAGGATTCGGCGCTGGGGATTTAATCGTTAAGGAAAACTTTTAATTTCATTTCCTTTCCTGGCTTTCTCTTTCCTTCCTTCCTCCTGCATAGAAAGTAGCCACCAAATCCAGGAGGAGTTTCAGTTTGTTGCCTGCAATAAAAACCAATTATCTGCGTATTACTGGATTAAAATACTGAAGCAATTCATTATGATTATTCAAAATAATGTGCTTAGAACTAAATGGCTGATTAGGAAGGAAGGGTGACCAAGCCATTCACCCTCTTTCTTCACATTAATAAAGTTAACAATCTAATTAAAATGTGCTTTTCGCAAGTCACTTTCAGGGACGGATTGGAAGGGGTCGGGCCTCTCCGGGGATACTGCAGGAGCCTCGGACGCCCCCCCCCCCGCAAAGAAAAGAGGGGTGGGGGGCATAGAAGACCCACAAGCTAGCGTATTTTTAAGAAAATTTGTGTGAATACGAAACATTTTCTTTCTTGCTAGTTAGGAAGCGCATTTTTCGTACAAATTCGTTTAAATTTAGAAAAAAAAGGTTTTTGAAACAAGGGCCTCTTATAGGTGGGGGTAGGGGGTTGGGGGGGCAACCATGTAAGCTAGCATTATTCTAAAGAAATCAGCGTGAATAAGATACGTTATTCTACAACTTGCAGATGAAATTTTCATACGACTTTATATCATATAAAGAAAAAAGGTTTTTTGAAACAGTGACCTTGTGTAGTTGTCCGGGGGGGGGGGGGGGGTGATCGGGGCAGAGCCCTGTAAGCTAGCACATTTTAAAGAAATCAGCGAAAGTTTGAAACGTTGTCCTGCAATTTAGGAGATTCATACAAATTAATTAAAAAAAAAATTTTTTATGTTTTTCTTTTTTCTTAAACAATGACCTCCTACTGTACTGGGGAGGGCCTCCCCGTGGGTTGCCGGGTGGCCCAATCGACATGGTCACTTCGCAAGAATTTAAAACTCATCAGCTCCACACTAATCCCCTTAAAGTCAAGTTCAGCGATTCGATCTCGCACCATTTTGGCTTGGAAACCCGTGTGTTGAAAAAACAAAACCAGCGAGAAAAAACCTCGGGAAAAAATCCGGAGGGAAAAAAAAAGCCGTGAAACCCAACCAAGTGGTGGAGACCAATTGGAGAACCTGAAAACTTAGGGAATTTCAACTACGTTTGAAACGCTCGGAAAACTCACCAAAATTCCGATTTTTCACAAAAAGTAAAAGCTGGAAACCTCAGGAAAAAAAAAGAAAATAAATAGGATTATAAATAAAGTATTTCCCAGCTAACAGGTAATCATGTTTGCATTGTCAAGAAAAGCTAATTTATATTTCCGTATCGACGAGTGAAAGTTCATTAAATCAGGCGCATTAATCTTTTACACCGTTGTTAAGAGTTAAAAAGTAAAACTGGTAATACCTATGTAAAAAATTTTACTTCTAAAATTACGGTAAATGACCGAGAAATTGATCCACCTACCCTGGAAAACGTTTTGGTGGGAACACTGGTTTAATAAGGTCTCGGCAATTTGACACTGCAAAAGCACCGCCTTAGCTGGTATGTAGCTTCACTGCATAGCAAATCGTCCAAACGTCGCATACATACGCCCGTGACTCATCAGGGTAGAGCAGTGAAGTTTGACAGCAGTGAATGAGATGACGAAAATGTGGTTGCCATGGGGCGTATGTCGACCAAGCTAACACCTTATATTTTCGTCGTCATAAGTTAAGCTATAGTACATAAATATAACTTTAGTTTTTAAAGCGTGCAGACTCGCTATACGACAATGGACATTATCGTACGGTCCCTAACTTTCTCAATGCTAAAAACGTGCAGCGATATATCCCATATCGCCACACT
>JAHWFP010268616.1:0-59619 GCA_023313725.1 Lithobius niger
AAAAATGTATCAAGTGGAATACAGCCAAGTCCTAGCTAGCAAAGGTAATGGGATTAGGTCATCTCGATCATAATGTTACCCAACAATGTGGCGTGCACAGGAGGGGAGAATGCCCCCCCCCCCCTTTTCGGGAAAAATGCCCTTTTTGCCTATTTTGTAAAAAAAAATATATATAACCCCATATTGGTTTTCTGAACCGATAAACGCAGGTGCTGCAGCCAGAGAAAGGGCCTGAAGCCCTAAAAAAGGCAAAAAGAAGGCCAAGAACGGGCAGAAAGGGGCATAAAAGGGTAAAAAAGAGGGAGAAGCTTAAAACAAAGTAAAGAAAAAAGACTGACAAGTAAAAAAAAAATGTCCCTAGGAAAAAAAAAACTACTGCGTGCCCTTTTACAAAAGTTGCCCTTGCCCTATCGGTGGTCTGTGGATGCTACTGCCCAACATTATTTACATTCAGGCCCGTTAAGGCAAACAAAAATTACGTTTGTTATGTATTATCAATAAATTCTTGGTATTTATTACTCTTGATAACGAATAAAACCAATAATACATAATAGAAAAAATTTAAGTTTTCTTTGGTTTTCATTTTTCTTTAATTAAAAAAAAAATTTAATTTTGGATAGAAATTTCACCTTTTATTACCTTTCATAAACAATAACGCAAATATTTTTCTGGTGTTTCCTACCTTTGTTAATGCCAGGTCGATCTTAATGTTTACGAATTTTTTTAGGTTTTTAAATAATATATTTTTACACCGTAGAGAAAGAAAAAAATATTACACTACGGTATTAAAATGCATAGGCGAAACAGGATGCTGTGGCTAAAATGCTTTTTATGTCAAATCGGCTCGATTGGAGATAAATAAATAGATACAAAGGCTACGGAGATAGGTTTGCAACTGTATTTGTGCTAAGGCTATATAAAACGCCTACAATTTTTAATTATGGCGTCTTTCATTCGTGCACCTAGATAACAAAACAGACATCATACATGAACTCTTGACAACGTAACACTCTCCACGTGATCAAAGTTTGCGCTGCGAAATTCTCGGAAATAATCATAGGTTTGGCGTAGCCATAGGGATTTTCATTTGTTTGCCACTATCGCGACCCAACACACAGGCACCTGACAAACGGCCACCTGATTGGCTCTTGCCGACGTCATCTTGTTGCTTCCCCATTGGCTGCAGAGTGACGTCAGTTGCTATTTTTAGATCGTATGTAGCTTGCATTAAACGCGGGGCTCGTGGTGCAATCGCTCATTTGACAGGATCATCGTGTTCTACTCAGTCGTGCCCTGCAACGCTCTTGGTTATTGTGCGATCTTACCTACCAAATCGTCCTAGATCGTACGTACACCGTACGTTTGCGTTTTGTCGGCGTTTAGCCAACCTCATAAATCCAAGCGACGGAGCACAAACAAAGTGTCAAGCCAGGAACAGGTATGATAAAGTAAAATTTGTGGTCAAAAATTGTGATTCTTACAAACTATGTAGCTGTGGTTTCCAAAGTTGACAAGTCTGGGCATGTTCCCGGAACCAGCCGGAGCATATTAAAATGAAAAGACAACGCTGAAAAACAACGAACTGTAGTACTTTAAATTAATGTAACCGGAAAAGAATGCAAATGTGTGATAAAGGAAAATTTCACCGTATTTGTACCCAAAAATTATGATTCTTGTGAAGTATTTATCTTCTGTTTCCAAAGTTGACAAGTCTGGGCTTGTTCCGGGAACATAAAAAAATGAAAAGACAACGCACAAAAAACACAACTAGTATTTTACATTAATATTACCGAAAGAATGTAACTGATGGAGAAAAAAAGTATGTGTTGTTAACGTTGGAAATCGTAACTCTATAGTGTGTAAACGATTTTTATGTCAGTTTTGCCTTTTTTTTTTTAATATTTATGTTTAATTCACAGGGTCACACAACTTTGAACCCAATTCCTGCACAAGAGGCCCCGTTTTCAGCCACAATTTCTCTTTACCATAATTTAACTGAAGTAAGTATGGCATTGTTTCTCCATCCCCTGCCCCCTTCCTTTTTCTAGCTTTGTTTTACTGCCCTAAAAAGTAAAGATTGCTGTTCTTCGCGTAGACCTAGCTGTATTTCAATCTTGTTTCAATGTGGTTATGTAACATTTGGTATCCTAGATAAAATAATAAGAGAATGTCAACAGTCAAGGTTGGCGTTGTCAAGCCAACGTTGTGTCTACGTAGTTTGGTCTTTTGATAACTCCCAGTGCTTGGCTAGCAACCTGTCAGATACAATGAAAAATTCTGCTTGTGACGTCAGGAGAACGACGTTGCTAGCAAACCTTGATAAACAGTCATTAAGTTGGCCTTGGGTTCAGAGCAACCGTAATGACATGATTTTTTGACAACGCAGGCTACTTACGTAGCTATTTTTCTCTCTCCGTTGATTGATGAAGGAATACTGAATAACGAATGCAGTAATAGAGGGTTTTTGTTGGCGCGTTGGTAGCTATGTGCATCTGGGAAAATCCGTGGTAGGCTACAGGTCAGCGTCCCCTTGTCCTACTTTGTGGGGAAGAGGCTCTGGTGGTAGTTTTATTGCAGCCTGTTCCCCTACCCGAAAATTAAGAATATTTCTTCCGTCTTTCGGCCCCAGTATTAAAAAATTAGTAAAAGCAGGAGCCTGGTAAAAGGATTTCTTCCCCTAAATTTTAATCTCGTATTTCCATACTGTACAAAAATAAAACTTTTTAGTAGGCAAGCTACGCAAGCCACCCGCCCCCTCCCCAAGTTTTTCTTTTTTTTTAAGAGAAGCTTTAAAAAAATTTGATTGCCTTGCTTAGTAACCGAACCAAGATAAAAAAATATGCTGCATCATTCATTTTGATGATCAAAACAGTTAATGGATTAAACTGATAAAGATATAGAAAAAAAAAACAATGGCAGTTTATATAACTTTTCTTTTTATCTCTCTATGAGAATGTTTGCATGTTTGTGACATAATCAAATTCCAAATTTAAAGAAATAGTTCAAATCGTGATTACTTTACTTTAAGTACAAGAAAGGCAAAAGTTAAGTTTCTAGTTACTGCTCGCTAACACATGCCCATAACTAAGTAACTGATTTGTGCTCTGGCAACAAGGTTGTGGCTCCTCCAGCATGTAAATGTTTCAGTAAATGGAGTAAGCGGTTTTCACCCTACGTATGGATGTGGGATGTATCTGATACTGTCTACCTTACTTGATGCAGAGTAGTTGTATACTCGATAAAGTTGAGTGAAGGTACGAAGATAACAAAACCGTCTTGCATTACGCAAGAGAAAAAAATAGAAATAGCAACATTTAGCCTATACACATTTTAAGTAATGTTGCAAGACAGACATACAGGAAAGCTAATCGGGAGCATTTATCTTTAATAGGAAATTAGTTCAAATTACTGTAGCCGAACTCTTTAGTAACGAGGAAGTGAAATGTAGGCCTATTATACCACAATATTTTTCCCCTTTTTTATTCGACTTTATACAGCTAGTGCAAAGGCTAAAACCAGGGTGGCGTTGTACCGGGAAAATTCGGGGAATATCAAGGCTGGAAAAATCTGAGCTGTTTTGGTCTGGGAAAAATCGGGGAATTTCATTATGAAGTTTTGAACGCCACCCTGAAAACCTGGAATGTGGCCTTGGGTTATTTTGTGTAAGCTACTTTATATCTGCACGAATAAACAAAAGGCCTAGCTAGCCTAACGATCTAAGCCTCATCGGGGTGCGGGGTGATTTTTGGTGTAATTCCTGAGTTGCATTTTACTTTCGTAGAACATTTTGGTAGTTTCCTAGCTTCTGCAGAGTGCTTCGGTAGGCCTACTGCATGATCGTTCATTGGCCACTTGAATAAAAAACTTTTAATGTTGTGGGTCTTAGTCAACGTTTTTGTTAGGCTTAACGTTTGTTAACAGGTTGACATAAAAACTATTGAGGATTGAAAAAGTTACAGCTGAAAACCAACTTTTTTAATTTGCTGGGGGGGTTATTTTCTTTCCTCCTCTTCCACCCCCACCCCACCTCCCCAAAAAAGAAAGCTCTCCCTAATCTAGCAATAAAAAAAAAAACCTTTCCACTCCTGTTAGGTGAAATGTTTTCGTCGTCATAAAACATTAATGGTTGGTTATTCAGGCAATACAGAAGTTTTGACTTTCCAGCAGCTACTAACTTGTCCCCTTTTTTCCCTCTCCAGAATTCAGAAAAATTATGGTCACCGTTGGAACTACTAACTGCACTAAGATGGCCCAGAACAATGAAAGACGAGCCCGAGGACTTCGAGTCCAATCGAAGTTCTCAGACACTTGTTGGGCTGGAGGAGTTTGTAGATCTAGAGAAAATGTTCGCCGACGACCTCGCAATGGACTTAGATTTGTCATTGCCACTGCAAAAGCCCCAAAGCCTGGGTAATAGTGGTAAGTTTTAAGCCTTTTACAAATTTATTGGGCAATTAATGGATTTTCTCATTTTATTAATGGTAGATGGTTGCCTAACTAAAACTTGTAAAGCAACTCTAAACAAAACACCATAGTTTTGATCACGTGTATTATTTTTCATTCTGGTTTATAATAGGTTGTCCTAATCGGCCAATTTCTGCATAGTTTGATTGTGCACACCAGAACAATGTTTTAGGCAGCCATAATCTGTAGAATAACCGATTTATTTTAATAGGATTCACTGTGTAACATGCCATTTTGTCATTTTTCTACAATCTGCATAACAAAAACTAGCGAGAAAAAAATGAGCAACCATTGCATTATTTGTCGCAGCTGAAAACTAAATACTCCTACTACGGTACTCTTCAATCCAATTGTACTAACTAAATGTTTTCTTGCTTCTAGGCAATGAAGAAAAGGTTGAGGGTAATGTAGGGGAAGAAATTGGAGACGAGTGTGTGATTGATTTCGCTCCTAAAGTCTCCAAATCAGCATGGGATCTTCTAAATGTAATTGAAGGAGATTCTGAGTTCAATACACATGGTATTAGCACAAATGAAGCACCATTATCACCAATGGTTTCTAGTAATGAATTTGAGGACAACGTTTTGTATACTGATAGCGCCGTTAAGCATGAAGTCCTAATTCCACTCGTCAGAATTAATGATTCCGACGCCAATGGTGTTGAGTATGAAGACACTGTCATGGAAGTTCCTGGACTGCCATTTGTTGCTGATCCTGCACACTTGTTTGAAGTAGCACAAACAAGCAACAAACTGGCTGCTGGCATGGACACTCCCAATTTCCTCTCCAACGTGGATTTGCCCACTGATGTTGCTACACCTGATGTCGATCTGAGCTTCTTGAGCAACCAAGTTTTGGAGCTTTTGCCAACGCCTGCACTCGGGGAAGCCTTGAAGTCGGTGGAGTTCAGTAGCCAGAGTCGAGTAGGAAAAAATGTGAAGGTATGTTTTTTCCACTTTTTTATGATATATTTGGTGTTTTTGGACTTAAAATGTCAGATGAGTGGGGAATTGAACCAACGTCCTTTAAACCTGGAGCACTTGTACCGCTCAGCCACATGCTGTGTCGTCATGCTGTGTTCATTCTTTTTTGGGTTGGCTTTCCTGCTGAAATTTATTGCTAAAGGAAATGGGAATAATGTTTGCTTCAGCATTGTTTTATTGATATATGATTACCGTAAATGTTTATTAATGACTCACTGGCGAATAGGGATGGGCCGGTAACCGAAACTGAAACCGAATTTACTGTTTTTACTGAAAACGAAACCGATTCGGGTTTTTCGTACGGTGTTCGAAAAATCAAATTGATTTTGTTTTAAATATTTTTTCTAGGGATCGACCGGGTAACAAAAAACCGAGTCCGAGTAATTATGACTACCCACCGAGCCGAGTCCGGGTAGTAAAACCGGGTGGTAGATTTCCAATTTTTGCTTTGTTTAATATGCAGCTTTTTTTTGCTTTCACTCATTTTCATTTTGCTTTCGTCCAGTTTTGTATTGCGCATAGTACACAATGAGTGAAAGCAAATAAAAGGACGAAACCAACTTTAAAAAACTGTAAAATACCAGTAATTATTTCTTCCAATTTTTTAATTATAAACTTTACGTTATTAATTAAAGTGAAGTCAAAAATTAAATTGACCAGCAATTCTTAGTTCCAAATTTTTTAATAATAAAGTGAAATGAAAAATAAAATGCATTTTGGTTACTTTGTCTCCCAATAGGCCTTTGTTAGCTTTAACCCTTTAAGCAACGATGTGGCCCAAGTGGAGTAACGACGTATATATACGTCGAAACATTTATGGGGAAGTGCGGGTCGAAAAATGCGATTTTCGGCCAAAATATCGACATGAGAAAAGCTGAAATTCGGTACCCGATGTGTTGTGCATCGATTTCTGTAAACAAAACGTTGTAAACTATGTCTATACTTTTATAAAAAGCACTTTAGTTGAGTGCAGTCTCACTAAAAACTGCAAATATGTGGTCTTCATTCCTTTTTCCGTAGTTCAAGAACAAAAAACTTCATTTTTGACGGCGGTAGCGATCGAACCAATTTGACTAGGCGCCGCCATCTTCGGTTCATTAAAAAGCTGGCTTTCCACTATATCCGGGCCTCTCAACATATTTTCTCGATGCCCGTTTGACATTGGCCAATCAGATGGAATGTAAGGCTCTTTCTGGCGGTCTCAAGCTGCCTTTCCAAAGCAATTGGTAGATCGCGTTATCTCATTAGCCAGTTGGCACCACGTGACCGATTTGGCGCGCTCTCCTTGGCTGACGGATGATTTCACAATGGCCGCCATGGCGCGCTTTGGATTTCACGAGAGCGCTTATGTTCAGTTCGTTGTTGAAAATCACGAGAAAGATGTTTCACAACATTAAAAAAATTAAAACAGCAGCTGCGATGTACAACTAAAATGGAAAAGGAGCCTATAAACCTTCACACTATCGCTTATCAGGTGGGAACAACTATTTTTAGCGTAACTAATGCCGACTTACGGACGCGTTTTCTCAACACGGGAGATTTTCAATTTTATTCGTTTACAGCCCGTAATTAAAAAAAATTGGTTCTCCGAAACTATTAAAGCAATTTATCTGATTTTTTTCTGTGCACATTAACGAATATCTATTGCGTGCAAGTAGTTGTAGGGGGATCCAGAAGGTATAAATGAAACTATGAAAATAAAAATAATTTTTTCAACAAATAATGATTACCCTGTTCGTACTCGGTCGAATTTTTACCGAGTCCGAGCCGGGTCAAAAATAGCATTACCCGGACCCGGTCGATCCCTAATTTTTTCATA
Source organism: Lithobius niger (assembly GCA_023313725.1). NCBI lineage: Eukaryota > Metazoa > Arthropoda > Chilopoda > Lithobiomorpha > Lithobiidae > Lithobius > Lithobius niger. The sequence goes on from JAHWFP010268616.1 coordinate 7,267, forward strand.
ATTATCATTTTCTATGTATAAATGACAGCAAAGCTCCTAGTCATTAAAAAAAGAGAATAATGGTGCCAAAATTATTCCCATGGTCTAGGACGTTCTTGAAAGTGAAAGCAGGAGTGATTTTAGAAGCTAGTAATACTACTGTTACAAGAAAAAAAAAACTAACTAAATGGTTGGGTGTATGGTGGCAAAAACTGACACCGAAACCGTGGGTTTGTGGGTGTGAAAACCGGAACCAAACTCAAAAAAAAAAAAATGAAACCGACCCATCCCTACTGGCGAATGATTCCTTCCCCACAAAATAAAAACCTTTCTTGTGTCAAAAGCAGTAAATCTACTTCAGCTGCAAAATTAATTAAAAAGCTTCATAACATTTTAAGAACTAAATGAATCTCTAAAAGTTGTTATAGGCCTAGTGATGTGCACGATAGATCACATAATGTATGGCACAATAGTGGTGCCTCTCACTGGCGTCATACTTAAAAGCTTTAAGCCAAAATGATGCAGTGAGCAGCAAATGAGTAAATTTTCCCAGACAACTGTCCCAAGATTTTGATATTGCCCTGCCTTAGTTCTCTCATTAGTGGTGACCACACGTGGTCAGTTGCCCCAAACCTGATGCAATGCGATAACTTTTAGAGAGACCTTGTATAAATTGGGCTATGCTGTGTAGGTTTACTTACTGACAGTTCACACAACAATACGACTTGCACTCACAGCACAATACTTATCCTTACATTTTCGAGAAAAATGCGTTCTAAAAAGTGTCGAATGAAAAGTCACTACATGCACACTTCTTGCCGGTTTTTCAAGTATTCGGGTTTACTTAAGTGTTTATAAATACCACTGTTGCTGAAATGGTCCCAGGTGAGCAGCATCTCTCAACAATCGCAGATGGGAGTTTAAATTGAAGTCTAATGGAATTGAAACTGCAGGTCTTGCCTCTGGGTTTCAGGCCAGTTCTGTCTTGGGCTGGGAGTTGATGCCTCCTACGGCAGATATAAAGGCTTCCTGACTGGCACATATCCATACAATCATGCGTACAGAAGTGGTGTTTTAATTTCTGGTCATCGCTCTCTCATTTAGGCCTCGGTCACAACAGTACTGTAAAATGTGGAGTAACTAAAGAGCTGCCTGTCAACAGGATTCCATCTTGGAAAGTCCACCATAAGTTTCAAGATGACTGTGTGTTGATAGGCAGCTCAACAAGCAGGTCCTGTATTTGTGTTCCTATTACAGTATGACCAAGACGTAAGTTGGAGATGATTGGCCTGAAATTGACACCGTTTTTATATGCATTTATAAGTAGGTGTACACTCTACAGTGCTGTTCAAAATTCCTTTTTTTGTATCTATATCCCCGCAATAATTCTCTACACTCCTAGGGCTGCTTCAATGAAATACTATTTTACTTAACTGCCCTGTGGTCACTTCGGATGTACAGGCACTTGATTTGAGACAGTGTGGTGTTCATATTTTTCCTACTTATTTCTAATCGAGCTTCATCCACTTAATTGAACTTGTTCTAAGTATGTAAAATTTCCCATAGATAGGCTAAATCCATTTATTTAGGTCTTAATTTATTTCCAACTTTTTTTTTTTGTTAAGGTTGAACCATGTTCCATTGAAGATGAAAGCATTCCAAAAGCTGTTGCTGAGCCTACAACTCCACCAACAGTAGCTGGTATTCTCCGACTGAACACCGGCGGTGAAGCCAGTTCAACAGGCAATGGTGCCGCCTTGCAGCTCAAGCGACAAGGTGTGAAGCGACAATTAGATGTGCCCAACATTGAAGTGAAGCAGGAACCTAACGAACTTGCTACTGATAACTCAACTACCACCACCATAATTATCAGACTGACTGGTTCATGCACCAGCCCAACAACTAATATTAGCTGTGTAACCAATGACAATGTCGAAGATGAAGTTCCAATAAAAAAAGTGAAATTGGGAGAAAAGTACATTGATATGAGGCGAAAAAATAACGAAGCCTCTAGACGGTCGCGTCAAACAAGAAAGGAACGTGAGAAGGAAATGGCCGCGATGGCAGAAAAACTAACACGGGAAAATGCAGAACTTCAACAGAAAGTTGCAGCCTTGGAAAAACTGCGCGATTCTGTGAAAGCAGAGTTAATGAAAGTTCTCTCTGGGGGTAAATAATTATTGTGGTGCAAAATAAATACTGGTGAAAAGATAGTGAAGTGTTTTATTTCAGCAAGTGAATGTAAATGTGAAAAGTGTTATATATATAGATACAATTAACCAATTGAATCTGTATTTTTGAGTTTGGCCAAATTGGCCTGCTGGCATGGAAATATTATGTAGTGGTACCTACACGACATAGCTTTATTATACCAGACTTGTGACTTGTCTTCTATTTAACATATTTATAAGTCATTTCATTTATTTACTACCATATTACTTTTTCTATGAAGGTCATTTAGACACCAGGAAGGTAATGCATTAGGTTATTGATAGTAGGCTATGCAATACATGTACTGAGTGACATACATGCAAAACCTACCGTATCCTACTAGCTAGAATACTTACAAAAATTGGCGTTGTCCAACAAATCACTAATTTTCTATGCACTTGCAAAAACAATTTTTCATCAGACCGTTTTACATTCTGAACCAGCACCTGCACAGCAGATATTTTGTAGATTTAGCATGTATGTACTTGGGATAGGACTGCTTTTATTTAGTTTTTACATTTGAATTAATTTCTTTCCACGGGAGCTGTTGTAATTGCCGTGAAAAATTGTTAAAGTTTATGCTGGAAAAAAAAATGTATTTTGGGACCAAGTCGGGCTTTTTTGCCTTTAAAAATAACAGAAGTTTAAATTTGGGCCTGTATCGACTTTAATAGCCAACAAGAGAAGCTGAAAATTCTGCATTACGTAGGCTATGTATTTAGATTTTCTGCCAAAATTTAGATTTCCACTATTCAAATGGCCCTTAATAAGTTTGGGTTGCTAGCAATTTTTTAAAACTTTGAATTGTTCAAACCATTGTCATGTTTTGTTCATTATTAACCCTACAGTACCAAGAGCAATAAAGCTTGACAGGGACTATTGTATGTGAAACGTTGGGGTAGTTCATTACAACAACCATTTTGTGTTCTCTTGATTGTAACTCACTATAAGTCTTGTGCCTGCGTTCATCTGTTAGCCTCTGTTATTGTTGTATACTGTTTCGATCATCCTGGACAATTAACAAATAGTAAGTAACTCTAGTTATATTTATTTTTAGAATGGTTTTGGTTAAATTATTTCTGTCAAATTAGTAAACGACAGCAGTTTAGAAATGTTTTGTCATTAACAGTATGTGTGCTACCTAGGTTTCCATCCTTCAGTTCATTTCAATAAAAATGTAAAATGTTTTTACTGTTTCATGCCTCTCCTCTTTGTACACATGAAAGACGGGATAACATTTTGACAGTGAGGTTACTTAGCAAAAGATACTGAGGGAGGTAAATCACTTTGAATGTTACCCATTCACAAGATTGGAAGTTGGCAGAAACCCGTTACAGTGGTAGAGACCAGACATGACAAAAACGTTTTAATACGGTACTTGTTTTACACAGTGGAAGACCTCAAGGGAAGGACGATCAATGTCCATTTTTACGGAAAATGAGGTGGCACTGTCATCGTGATACTACAACCTCGTGCTATGCGTACCTAAGACGATCAATGTGCAGAAACTCTCCATGTCCCTAAATACTCATGTGAAAATCTACTGTAATGGGGAAAAGGATCAATGTCCATAGCGATCAACTGAAAAGCGATCAATGCCCAGACGGCTCACCCGAAAAATCGATGCCCGAACCGCTCAACCGAAGAACGATCGTTGTCTTAACTCAGCAATGCTGAATGGAGTTAAACCGACTGTCTCTTCAATTAGGATAAAAACTTCAATCCTGTTAAATCTACTGAATTTTCGGTGAAATTGTGCTTCTGAAGATGAATGGTTGGGAATTTCAACAAAAATGTAAGCATATTTAAACAGGACTGATGCTTTTATCCTTACAATTGCTAATGGGGGGGGGGGTTACGAAAGTGTAAGGTGCACTGATACTGGATAGGATCGGTTTGGCAACTTTCGCGAAAACTTCAATAACTTGGGAAATATTCGATATTATGATGTGGTTTGCTGCATTTTGCTCAGGAAATTGCGGCGATCATCCTAGCTATATTTTAACTGTGGTTACAGTTTTAACATTCTTTATTGACTTTTGAAGCAAACTACACCACGTAACCCAAAATTTTGGGTATCGTACTGGTAGCTACGAAATTTTTAGAACTGGATCAGTATTCGGTCGGTAGTCTGTATCGGTGCAGCCGTAAGTGTTCGTCTGCGAATGCAGTGTTAATCGAGTTAAGCTAGAGCACTCTAGGAGCTGATTGTGTAAAAAGATTACGAAAGTAGATGTTTGTAAAGATTTCAACGTTTTTTTTTTTTTTTTGTTTTTTTTTAAATTTAAACCTGGTCAAAATAGGAAGTTGTAGTTCAACTCCTAAAAAAAAAAGTTGCCTAAATAAACAAAATGGAACACATGCAAGGTGATTTGCACTTCCCTTATAATAACTGGCTGTTATTCATTTTGCAACTCAACAAAAATGGAAATCCCTTTCTCACAGCATTTTGCACAATAGAATTTGAGATTTACCAATTTTGGCATCATTTCTTGCCACAAGGTGCTGTTGTTGGCAAGGTACGTTAGTCGATTTAACTTGTCAAGCATATATTTTAATTTTTTTCTGAAAAAAAAATAACCATTTGCAAAGTAAAAGTAAAAATGGTGTAAAATCCGTTGCATATACTGTAACATTTTATACAATAAAAAGAATTTGAGGTTTACCAATTTTCGGTAGCAGTTCTCACAACCAGAGGCAAAGTTTTAACTTGACAGCAGTTTAAATAACTCTTGTGAATAATGTAATAGTTATTAAAAAAAAACGGCTGTTAAGTTAAAACTTCGCTAATAATGGTATTTACGCCACGGCTGTGACGTCACGCTAACTCAACACCATGCTAAATTTCCATAGGTTAAATCCTGTTAACCGTGACCGGAAGTGTGCGTCATCGCAATAAGTGTGGGTAATCAAGTTACTCCACCCTTTTGCCGATAACCCACACTTTTGATGGATCACACGACCGGAAATGCACACAACGACCAAATACAGCGTGCAATAAAAATGTACAAAGGGAATTACTTGCTGGAATGTCCCGAATGAAATCCTATCCATGCTAAATCACATGTGTGGCCCATGCCTTAGCTTACTCACTCCGCATAACCTCCCACCCCCCACAGCTGAAATAGAATGACCTTCATCCATACCGATACACTATTACTGTATTTTTAAACAATTCTCGAACTACAAACACACGAAATGAATTGCATACTTGGCCAGAATGTCCCAGCACAATGTCATTCAATCCCTGCTGCCTCTTCTGAAGTTTTTTCATTCCGAAAAGCTTCGACAACACGAGCGAGCTTACTAGCGTGAAATCAGGCTAAACGACACATCCTTTTCCTTCCCACCCACTTCCCCCTCCCTCCACAAACTTGACCCACAGGACTCGTCTGTCTATCACCCACTCTCCACTCCAAAAACTAAAATGGAATGTCCTTCATTCATAGCAACATACTGATTGATTACTGTATTTCTTGAAGCAATTTTCACAAAACAAACACATTTTAATTAAATACGAGTTAGCTTGATGTTCCAACCGTGGTATCAATCATTTATTGGTGAGAAACGAGCGGCTATCGGTTTTTAACCCACAGCTACATGATTGTCCTGGCTCTCGTACTTGAGCCGTGGGCCAATCATCACAGCCGTGTGTTAAAAGTCGATAACCGCTCGTTTCTTACCAATAACTGTTACCAAGGGTACAAGTACAAAAAAGTACTACTAAAAAGTGGTAAATTTCAAATTCTTTTATTGCATAACGTGCTTTACGCAGCGGATTTTAACAGCCTATTATTGTAAGAAGTGTAACTCGCCCAGTTGCCCTTCAAGGGATTAGATTGATTACATAAGCTACTGGAATTATGTTTTAATCTCTTGGAAAAGGGAACTGAAATTAAGATCTTAGATGTTAATGACCTCAAAGCTACTGAAATTGTTACGTTTTATTCTCATTGGAAAAGTGAGCTGAAAGTAAAATCTTTTTTAAGATGTTGATGGCCTCGTGTGCAGTATTTATTTCCTGGCCAAGTTACTTGCGAAATAGCTAGAGTTTGCAGTGGGGTGCACTTAGAAAAAACACTGGAAATCTTTGAATGTGGACTCTGAACCCTGTCTGTGATAGCAAATCATGGTGGACACAGGGGTGCAGAATATGCCAGAACGCTAGAACAAGGTTCGCGAGAAATTTCAGAGAACTGTGGAAATTCACGGAAAAATGGCTTGCCTACATAGTGAAAGGCTGTGGAAATTTGAAAAATCTGTAGGAAAGTTTTGTGGGAAATTTTGTCCAGTGAGAATTTTCTGTACCCCTGGGTGGACACGATTTACATGTAGGTTGTGGCATACGACCAAATAAATACCTTTTCATTCCCCAGCCTTGTCGTAATTACCCTGTTCAAATTGATATGCATCCTTTTAATCCACAGTTAATTCACACTAACCAGACCCAAGGTGTCATTCAATGCAACCTCTTGATTTTTTTTTTGTGTTGCCTTGTTGTGGAAGGGGTTCCCAATGGGTGAATGAGCTAAGTGTTATTTTAAGTGTTCTTGGGCATGATTAATTAGTTGTAAAGCCCGTCATGAAGACAGGTTAATCTAGGAGTGCAGCTGCCCCATAATAGTGAAATATGCTAATTTAAATAATGCAGATTCTTGCAGGCTTCACTCACTCAATCCATGCATCGTGTGAATCATTTCACCATCCTTCATTCATTTCCATGTCCCAGGATGAGACGTCGTCTTCAAATCCTGTGGCCTGGTCTTTTTTTTTTTACTTTATTTATTTGGGCATTTGTGTCTTTTAAAGCCGTGTAGTAGGTTTTGCATCTGTAGTTGTCCTCCCCCATATTCCTCTTCCCCACGATCACTCCTCTACTTTTGTCATGTTTGAACCCTGCACCTCCTCCTTTCCTCCCTTCCCCTTCCCATCTGCCTTCTCCTCCTTTTAACCCCTCATTTGTTCCTTCCTACTTCTTAATTTTTGTATTGAATCGTATTGCGCTTTGTCTTTGTGTCTTTTATAGTCCTGCAGCAGGTTTGCATCTTGCTGGTGCATCCTCCGATTCATTTCACCAAAAAGCGAAATAAACACACATATGTTTATTTCACCATCCTTCATTAATTTCCGTTACCCGGAATCAGAAGGCATGTTTCACGTCGTGTGACGTGTCTTTTTTTTTGCACTGAATCTCATAGCGCATTTTTGTTTCTTTTAAAGCCCTCTGGTAGGTTTGCATCTGTAGTGCCCCCCCCCCCCCTCCACATCGCTCCTCCCTAAGTCTTTCAAGATTGGATAGGTTTGTCTTTATTGGTGCCTTTTTCATAGTTCCATAAATTGGGTGTTTTGTTAAAATTATGCAGGAAGGGATGGAGGGGGTTTGCCTGCACTACAGGTTGTTGCTTAGCAACCAGTTGGACCAAAGTTTGAATAAGGAGAAGGTGGCAGTTGAGAAGGTGCACATGGTTGCATGAAAGCTTCTGTAATATACATATTTTTACTGTGTTGGTGGCTGGAGCTTCAATATTTACACAGTGCGAGTGGTTATTTACAAATTGTTGATGCAATAAAAGCAATAGTGTTCAGAAAATATTGTGTATGGATGGCTACTGGGACGTGCCACATGTACACAACACGGGATTCGTTTGAAAAAATTTAAATATTTCAAGTTTCATTTCGGCAGAAAAATTTTAAAAAGTATAAGCTCGTAAAATTACGTCAAGGAGAGCAACCATGACGACTGTGGGTCTGCCCTTTTGTAACAGGGAGCGGCTTGTACTGCAGACACAGACGGGACAACTTAATACCTTCCCCTCCCTCACCACTGCCACCTTATAAGGATTTCTTCCCTCAACCCCTTTCCATCTCTCTGACAGCCAACAGATCACCACTTCCCCATCACCCTAAGAGCCAATGAATCTCCTTCTCCCCTCCGAATGTTCTACTCCCTCAAATCCTGCATACCCCAGCAACCAACCAACACATGCTCCAAGAAATATTCACCCCCTTTCAGCACACCATACAGGTGACGTTTTCTTCTTCGCCCTCCCCCCCTCCCCCCCCCCCTTCAAACCTTCTGCTCTCAACATGAACTCCATTTCCAAGGCATCGGCTCGGGCCCAGACGGGAGCACACTTCCCCACTCCCCATACACCCTTCCCAACTTACATTTATCTTCTCTCTACATCTCCCAGTCGTAGACTACATCATCTCCTCCAGGGACTCATCTCAACCTTGATAATCCTTTTCCACAACCCTTACACTCCTCCATGCCCCCACCGCACCCATAACAAACTTCAGGGGCAACAGCCTTGTATGGTCACCCTTCCCCGACCCACACCTTCCAGTGACATACTCATACACAACAGCAGTATCCACCGAGAGTTTTCTCACCCTTCTGACAAAACCAAATTTAGCAACCGCTTCCCTGGCTTCAAAGGCTAGTCAACCCATTTTCCGCCTCGCCACCTCCCCTTTGGAGTAAACTGGTTTGCAATTAAAGCCCCTCTACCCAACCCCTGAAACCCTCAAGCTTCTGCACACCTCCCCTCTCTCCAGACAGTGGTGACTTTCACAGGAGCGACGTCATACCCATCGTACCTCCACAGCCACCTTTTTCAGCCACTCTTCACTTTTCCGACTTTCCCACTCATTCAAGAAATTCTCCTTCCAAAGAATATCCCCTAAACTTCTGCTCCCCCGAGTCATTCCCAACATCATCCAATCCTCCGATCCCACATCCTAAAACTGCTCTTCCGTCCCTAACATCATGAACACAAACGTTTGTCAATGGTAAACTCCGGCCCCATATTTCCCCCCCCCCCCCCCCATTCTGCACTCACCTCTAGCAACTGTTCCAGGATAACCTCACCCCATCCAAAACTTCGACATCATCCACAAACCTCAAAACAGGCATCATAAACGTCATTCCTTCACCTAATCCACAATCCTGTCGCAACAAGGCTCTTCTTAAGTCCGTTCGGGTAAACCATAACCTGGAGGAGGGGGACATAGGGCAGCCTCGCCCGAGTCTGCTCTTACTCACCGAATCTACCCCATTTCAAGTCACCAAGGCAAATACCCGAGTAAACCTTTATAAGCCGACAAATGAAGCCTTCTTCCCCCAACATTACTCAGGACATCCCACAATAGGTTCTACCTAACACCATATGCCCTAGTAATGTCCCAAAAAGCAATGCATGCCTTCCTATCTTCCATCTGAGCTATTTTGATAGCCCTCAAGCTTCCTCCTCATCCTTAATCTATTATGAACATCTCCTAGTCCATGTCTACTCTCAAGACCCTTACTCAAGCGAGTCGTCAAAATTCTTATTAAGGTCCTTACACAGCACTCGTGGTGGCCACCGGTCCGAAGTTATCCAGATCATTCCTACTCTTCCCTTTCCCCTTATGAATCATCCAAATTCTGACTACCTTCCATCCTTCACGAGTCTTGCCTCCTCCAACCAAATTCCGATTCATATCCCCCAAACTACCTCTTCTTCCCTTTCCCACATAACCTTTCAATGTCTGCACTGCAGTCTGATGTTCCCCATCGCCTTTTCATCTTTCCCCATACCAAGGGCTCTTTCCAGTTCTTCCATCGAAATATCCCTCCCCAGAGTGCTGTCCTGTCCTTCCACCGCCTGTTCCCTCTGTTCCATTTCCTCCCATTCAGTCTCGCTACAGATCCCGTAAATGTGCCTCAGCACCATCCTGATGCCTTCCGAGTCCCACGTTGGAATCAAGAACTTCGTTCTCTTCCCCACCCTAGACCTAACCCGGGTTTTAACAAACCTCCAAAATGTCCTCTCTTCCACGTCAGCAATTCCCCTCGCCCGTCTGTGGATGTACTTCCTAATCTTGCTCCTGACTTGCTGTTCCCAAGTCAAGTCAACAACCTTCTCAAGTATTCCTTACACCAGTATTTCATTGCTTCGGTCTCCCCACTCCATTTCAGAGAGGCCCTGAAGGTCGCAGACAAGCCGATCTGCAGTCGCTAATGTTACTTCCCCAGCCCCACTCCATTCAACCAACGGTGCCAAGTGCCGTCAGGATGAACTCCCTCTCCCAGCCTTCACACTCCTCCTCCCCCATTCCACATTTGCTTCCGTCACCTCCCTAAAACCTTCCACCTTCTATCTCCCTAGGATTCCATCCCATGGATCATCCAAATCCATATCTCAACATCTCCTGCCTCCCATGTTTCTCCTTCCCCCACACCCCTCTCTCTGAAGAGTCCACTCCAGTCACTAATCTGAATCCGTGCCCCACCTTCGCTTCACATCCACTCCCATCTATTTAACCCGCCTTCCCTCTCCCTCATCCCAGAGAAGAAAATCGATGGCCAACTTGGACTCTCCCATTCCCCAAGTCCTAGCCACACCACTCTCTCTCTTCCTCGAGGTTAGCCCCATTATCAGCCATAAAATCTTCTCACTAAACACCCATTGGAATTGTCCATCCCACCCCACTTCCAGTCAGACTGACACTGTAGTTCCTAAGCACAACAATCTCAAAGCCTTCCCTTCTCATCTCCCAAATTGCCAGAAATCTGCAGATCCTTTCATTCCACCTCAAGATACACCGTAATTCTTCTGCCCGATTATAATAGTCACCCACAGATTCCCTTTCCTCTTCTCCACAATCAGCCCATCCTCCATTCTCTTTAAAAAAATACCCAACACTGCCACACTTTTTCTCAGTTTCATCTATTCCTCCCAGCACATGGGACCCAGCAACCACCAAGAAATAAAAAACTCCCTCCTCTACTACTTTTGAGATCCTCCTACTATTCCTCCTCTTTACACCCCTCATATTAATAAACTTCCCCCACCCTCCTATCCTTCTCTGTTTACCCTCTTGACACTTCACTTTCAGCCAATCCTATCCAACCCCCTACCCCCATCAGAAAAAGGTCTCCAGCCGGCCCTATACCCTACTTCCTCCTCGTTACCTCCTCCTCCCCTCCACCTCCTTCTCGTTCTCTCCCCGCCCTCTAAAAAACAAAGCACCGCCACCCTGGTGATTTCCCACCATACTTTCGCTGCTACTCCCTGAGAGAAGTGTATCCCTTCAGTGTGTCATATCAGCCACTCAGAACCTGATGATGTCATAATGCTAAGTCCCATCTAATAGCACCTACTGAAATATGCGCCGAAAAGGTGTAAACAAAGCCATGACTAACAGCAGGTGAATAAAGAGTTGTGATGTACTTGCACAGTCTCGAGAAATATTGGTGCGTATTTCATATGGAGGGTGTGTAAAAAACCATCCTGTGTAAAAAAAGAGAATGCAGTTACAAGAATTTATTTTTATTTTGTATGAACGGATTGTTAAAATGAGTTCTGAATGACAGTTTTTACAAGGCCAAGGGAACTGATTATGACTTTCATACACGGATACAGTGTGGATTAAGGTTACGTTGTTAAAATCGTTAGTAAAGTACTTGCATAATTTAACTAGCACAACATTAAGGAGAGAATAAATAGACCAGCATGCATGCACTATTCTATACTAATTCACTGTCAGGTCATCACACATGAACACACACACACACACGCCCAATCACTAACTCAAGTAAAGCACAAACTACCAATCTCACGTTTTACATAAATGAATGTTCTTCACATGAATGTATGGTTATGAAAATATGCATGAAAATAGTGATATTATGTCTTAAGCATTTGCAATGGACGATATGAATTTGTTTGCATAAGCCAAAGGCAAATGCAATGGAACAAGCCCTGAGCCCCTGACATCAAAATGGTGCCTCCTTTTAAAAGGATATGGGTGCAACTTAACACTGCGTGAGGAAGTGCGCATTTTAAGGAGCGTGTTATCAAATACCACTTAAAATCAAGTACAGTTGACTTCCTTAGAGCGTAGTGGAAAACGCATTTCATAGCTATTTTTTTTGCCAAAAGTGTTTTACAATACAAGTTTACAAGCCATTTCCGTAGACATAATAATGGATTGTTGAAATCTGCTCCAATTGACTGATATTTTACAAAAGTAAACCGATCAGACAACAATATTAGAATCCTAAAATAATATTTATTTGATTTGTATTGCAAAGTTTATGAAAGGCCTTCTAAATTAAACTTTGTCATTCCAGGCTTTATATCAAATCTATTAACGATAGGATTGATAACACTAACGTCAAAATATAGCCAATACAAAAAAGTACATTCTTGTTAAATGTGTTGTTGAATTAGAAGGATATCTGCGTGCTCCGTGTCAGTGAGTCCATTCCGAGTTAAAACAAAAAAAAAATCTAAGATTGTCCAATATACCCATTAGCCTGCTTTGTTCGCATCGAACAAGACAACCCTTGGCACATACAAATGCAACCCTAGTTTTGTTGGTCTTTGGGTTTAAATGTTGAGTCTGTTAAGTTTCTCTTAATATGACTTTACCAATACAGCAAGAAGCGCTCTTTTCAGTTCAGTGGCTGTTTCATTTTCCACTGGCATACTTTGGCACTAGTTCACAGAGTAAAACGAATACATTTCTACCTTCCTTGAACATTATCCACTGACGCTAAACTCAATACACGCGTCGTAAAAGGATAAAGTTAGTATTACATACAAACTCAAGCCTAGGCTACTTAGCAAAGAATGCACTGAACAAAATTATAAGGTGAGCAAAGGCAGTATCTATACACTGGAAACAATAGAAAAATTCTGTATTTCTCTTAGTTAAAAGAAAGCAACCATAAGTGGTAATGTAATGGATCATTCTCTATCTATACCATACGTACGTATTACATAATTTGAGATTGTTGCAGGCAACATTGCAATTTGTTTTAATTGGGGGCAAAATAGTGTTAAAATAAGACACCAACGTAGTGAAATAAATACCAAATACTAGTTTAACTGCTCTTCAGAGCTTCTTACTGTTTAATTTAAAACACAACTTAGTTTTGATTCTAATTTTTTGTTTCATAGCAACCCGATAAAGACGATGATAATGATTTCTTATTCTTTAAGACATCATGTAGATGTAAAAGTTCAGTAAAGTTGAGTACAGCTGAACCATGAAAACTTTTGGCAATATAAAAAATATAAATGGACAATGCTGGGAGTCCCTCTAATACACCACTATTCCTCAGACATTAAGTATTCAGTCGCCATTCTACTCTCTAAACTAACTACCCTAAACATAAAAAGTTGATTTCATGAGGAATCTCACTGTTAGCAGGTTTAGGTAAAGGTGGTAGTGATCAAATATCCAGTTTGTATGGAATTGTCAGCAGTGCATTAGGGAAGCAGCATAAAATTAGTTTAGTCATTTAGTAAAATGGACAATACCAATTACTGATTTATCCCAAAAATCAGTATTTGGTATTGTCCACTTTACAAAATCACTAAAAGTATTGACACAAAAACTAGTAATCAGTCAATCAGTGCAAACATAAGTTTAAGTTTACATGATGTGAAAGACGTAAAAATTCACGGTTTATAAATCTTAGTTTTTTTTAACGGAGTTGAGAAATAATGGTTTAAAAATAACATCAGAGTATTGCTGTTTACAATATATTATGTGGTGAAATTTGTATGCATTCTCTTTTTATTTTTTTATTTCTACCACCTGGAAAACAAAACCAGCAGTGTTTTATGATTTTTAAAAAAGGAACACAACATGTGCACATTTTGTATCAGCATTTACAAGGCAATGAGCTAATTATAACACAAGCGCTTGCAGCTTGTTTCCACAACTGTCGGCAAGACCAAATTCTGCTGTTGTCTCCGTGTTGGTTTTTGGGTTTGAATTGTTGTCATTTGCAGCATCAGGTTCTTCCTTTTCAGTGCTAAAATGGAGGGAAATTGTTAGGCAAGATAAAATAATTGTTAATTTTCTTTTTCATATCGTAATTCAACACTTACATAAAATAGTGTAATGAGTCCACACTTAAATGGTTTGTGAACAACATTATATTTCAGGTTCGTTAGTTCTACACTGTTTGCTCCGATTAACAAGCCTTTCTGCTGGCCCAAGGCCCAGATCATGTTACCTCCTACGACATAGCTGTTAGAAAGAGTCCAGTCCTTAATACGCTACAATTTTGTTTAGCTTCATAGATCCCTTAGCACGTTTAATTGCTCAATTTTCCATAGCATTCGGTTTACAATTTACAAAAATTCTGGCTTGGTTGGTACTTGACGATCATACGATGCTTGCTGGGATGGCGCTCCCTTGTTTTAAGTGGAGGATCACATCCAGCAAAATGGCGTGGCCTTCTTCACGCACATGGCAACCAGCTTAATTTTCTTATTTTACCTGCTTTTTCCTGTGGGCTCATTAAAATGTAATGAGCCCACACTTAAATGGTTTATGAACAATATTATATTTCGGGTCCGTTAGTTCTACACTTTTTGCTCCTATTAACAAGCCTTTCTGCTGGTTAATCATGTTACCTACTACAGCATAGCTGTTAGAGAGAGCGAGTTACATGCCTCACGCGTGTGGTGGAGCTGTACCACCATTGATCTTTATGCCAGGGCCTACAGGGCATCGGACACATTGTGACGGAGCACCGTTACAATAGAAACACTGCTAACTTTTGCTGTCAATAAAACTATGCTACACTTATGAACCGTGGGATTTTCTTATTAGTCAAGTGTCTTCCTGTACTTTTTTATTAAACACTAACACAACACCAGAAATAAGAAACATATTGCCATGTATTCAACTCTCTGGGATGATCACATGTGAGATTTATAACTTACTTCTTACCTTAACAGGATGTAGCTACAGACTATCTACAGTCTATTACTTGAGAAAAGAAGCTGCAAAAAACTGGTGCGGTGCTTAGATAAGATCAGTGGTGTGTTTATGTTTGTTGAGGCTCTTGACACTGAGAGATTTTGGGGTACCCTTCCCAATTTAAATAATTGAATCCAAGTAAGGCAGGGGTGACAGTGAGAAATGTAGGATTCGGTCGAGACTAGAAACTCTAATACCTGCCTCAACAAATCACACGCTTTGTAAGGTACTGATCTCGTATCTGCAAAGTACTCTGTACGGTCCGACAATTTCAGGAGTTGCTTGAGATTGTACATTTAAAGATAACAGTTACATGCAGTTGGTCGTGTGCTATACTTTACCCATTTTGAAAGACCGATTTCCTTAACGATGGTTACGAATAATTTAATGGGGTGAAAATAATAGGGAAAAAATTAAAATAAAACTTGAATAAAATCTGGTAGAATACCGTGGTTTTGTAAATAAACAGTTTTTAAAAATAGAATTACTGCAAAGTGGCAGAAGAAACACTGAAACATTTGAGAAACATTACTTTTAACTTACAGTAACAAAAAAAAAACCAAAAGCTTAGGGGGAAGGGAGCACTCCTACGAATTGGGGGCCCTAAGCCTGTACTCCACCAGATAGGACCAAGTATCAAATTGGTGTGTCACATCACAACGGAATTTATTTTAACGTTTGTCATTGCAATGGCAACAGTTCAGTTTGTAACACGAGTTACGATTGATAAGATTTCCGTAACCGGTAAAATTATTTTGTAAGAACGTGTTTTATTTTGAAAAAGTATAAACAGTTGGTTGTGGAAGTTTTGAAGTTACAGCTACAGTTGCAAACATTGGTGTAATGGCACATGATGGTAACCATAGTGTTGTAACCAAACACCTGGTAAGTTTCTTCACCTTTGGGCTTTCTGTCTTTTCAAAGAATGAGCAGCACACCATTAAAGTAATTTTAAGTTTACAGCACATTTAGTGAAAAATTTCATGTTACTCCAGATCAAATTGAGGTCAGCAAATTAATATAATAATAATAATAATTTGGCTTTACCACCGTTAGGCAGTCGGACAACGGAAGGGCGGTGAGCCACTAACACCGTGCCTTTTGAAAGACAATCTAGATATTAAAAGGGATTAGACAAACTTTTTCCTCATCCGAGCTACAAAATTGCCGTTAGCGGTCGTTTCAAGAAGTGCTGAAGGTCCTCCGTACTAAGCTTTCTACAAAAACCCTGCACTGTCGACTGGTCCACAGTTTCGACGCTCAGGGCATTCCAGATGCGGACAGTCTGGACTGAAAAGAAGTTTAAGCGGCTATTTGTTCGTGCTGCCTGGACAGCGAGCTTCCAGTCATGGCCACGAGTGTTTATCGAACGTGGTGCCAAATCAAAAAATGGGTGATATACTGCGGTATGTCCTCTCAGAATTTTGTACGTCAAAATTAAGTCAAACCTAATTCTGCGTAGCTCAAGTAATTCCAAGCCTGTCCTAGCAAGACAATGTTCTTTCAACTCGTGGATTAAATGTACATACATACAAGTTATTCACCATTTTTGCTGTGCTCAAGTATGAAATATTATGGAACCAAATTCTGTCAGTGCTTATAAGCAAATTTGTGCTTGACTTTAAGCAACACTTACACAACTGAAGAAGCCAACACTTTGGGAAATCGGATGAAATTTCGTTTTAGGAATTTCCTGGAAGAAACATAGTGAGTTTAATTATGGAAGCCATAATATTGAATGTTACTGCAGTATTACAAGTATATGTAATGTTATTTTATTCTGTGATCTAAATCTAATATTGTTCAGTTGATGAATCAAGGTTAGATAACAAATGGTAGGCTGATATTACAAGCACTAGCAGCTGTCTTAGTTTTGAGCAGCGCATAAAAACGTTCCCTTTTCTATTTAAATTAAAATAAAAGCATACCTATCAGAATCTGTATTGATAGTAGATGTCCATCCACCATTGTCTGCAGTACTATAGTCATCACTTGTGCTGTTTGCATTGCTATCCTCAAAAGTACTGTTTGCATTGCTGTCCTCAAACTCCACCTCCGAGTCACTTCCAGAATGAACACTGGAATCTTCCTCATCAAGACTGCTATCATCATCGCTTTTTGACTCCAACAAGCCCTCTTTTGCTATATACACAAAAAAATAGATGTACAACCTTAAAATTTCCTATTATTAATCAGTAACTGAACTTATAACTTTTCTATTATGGGCACTAAAAATAAATTAGGTATTATTTAAAGTTAAACCAAAAATTTTAGATCAGTTTTTTTTTTGTTGATTTGTGTTGATTTTCCAAACATGAGCCTTTTTTCTTTAAAAAAAATTGCACCTGTTTCCCAAGTATGTGTAATTGTATACGTATCTTAATTTAATCATTCTGTACTTGAAATGCGTAATTTGTGGATATGATTAGATGAATTTTACTCTGTATTCACAAAACCAGTAAGTACGCCAGCAATTTTAAACTGATACAGTTAAAATGGTTTTGTTGACTTGCCTTGTTTCAACCTTTCCTCTATCAAAGGATAGAACTCCTGAACAATTTTATTTGTTGGTTCATACTGCAAAACTGTAAAAAAAAAGAATTATTGATAGGATTATAATACTAAACAGCTCATATGCAACAGATAATAGCTGCGGAAGAATTACTTACTGATTTTGCAATAGTTCAGAGCAGCTTCATAATTTCGGCTCATCAGTGCAGACAAAAACTGAAAAGATAAGTCAATAGGGTTAAACTAAAAGGTAAACTTACGAAGAAGCGAAGCCAAAATGCGATGAATAATGCGTTAAGAGTACAAATTGGCAGGACAACCTAACTTGAAATTGCTGGAATCACGGGTGGCACTTTTATGCCTGTTGAAGCCCCAAGGCACTACAGGATTTTTGGGCTCCTAATTAAACAGTAATTGGAAAGAAAACCACCGAGTGCAGCACTACAGGAATTTGGAAATGTTGGGTGTTGGTCAAGACGAGACAGGAATTAGGACAACCTCGGTACGCAATTGATGTTTTGGACCTATATTAGCAGCTCTTCAAGTCACAGTTTTATCTTGTCTACATGAACAAGGGTTAATTGAACATAGTTAAGCAACACAGGACAAATACTCACAGGGTCCATTAGGATTAAACATGAAGTACATTGTTTAATTCAGCATATTTGCTAGGTTTGTTTTGAAATACTGGTTATGTTGTGCAGATTGACAACCAACACATTCATTAAGACCTAGTTTGCAAAACATTTACTCACCGTAGCTCTTTCGCTGGATGTTTTTAACTTCTGTGTTGTTACCTCTTTCACTCCTACCCCCCCCCCCCCTCCCCATATTTTTTTGCTGATCTTTTTTGGTGACTCTACAGTTGACTATGTAGATGGACACTAGCCCAGATTCTTTTATGTATGGGTACAAATGACCATTGTGTTGATGTACCCTTCTTTCTTCGTTCCTTCCATTCTGTCACCTACCTAAATCTTCACAGAAATTTATGCCTTTTACGGAATCTGGTGGCTCAGTGACTTTAAAATGTCATTAAGTTATTCTACTGAGCAATATTTTAAGTGTTAAAAACATACATAACGCAATAAAACTGCCCTTATTGTCATTACGTCATGGAAAAAGTAGACTTTTGAGGGTCCCACGCGTAAGATAGTATTTCAGCTTGACAATGGCCTGAGCTAGAAGGGGGTTAAGGAAGAACGAATACAGTATGCCAGTATAAGCAGTATGGCAATGATATATTGATAGGCTGGTTCATCAGTTTGAATCCAGGTCAAGTCAATCCAGTGAAACACAAGAGCACAAAGATAGCTTACTGTACCACATTATTTCTCAGATGGATTTTCTGCTAATGACCTGTTATCAGCTTCCCTTTATATCACGAAAATTATCAAGTGAGAACTATACTAGGTGGCCCAAAAGTCTGGATAACTCCTCTGTCATTCAAGGTCATCACAATACTAACTTTTGAACAACACATTGTAGAATAACGGCATAAATTAGAAAGTTGTAGAGGACCATAAACCAATGTCAGCAGAAAACAGAATGAAATTCAGAAAAATCATAAGATTTCCAGGCATCGAAGTTAGTGACAAAAACTGCACTGTAGTACACAAGTGTAGGAGTGGCTACCTTGCTGCGTATTACTTATGTATTCCAGTGCAGTTTTTACTGCTAACTTTGATTCCATGAAAATTTTATAATTCTGCTCCGAATTTCAGTTTGTTCCTTGCTTCGGCATACAGTTCTCTACACCGTTCTAATTCACTCCGCTATTCTACAAAGCATAGTTCAAAAGTTAGCATTGTGCTGGCCATTCCACGGTCATTCAAACTACCATCATTATTTATGTTCCCCGAGACACAGTTTATTTATTTGCATTTTCGTGGTTCTACAGGTAAATTTGGAATGATAAGAGGTTTAGTTACGCAGACTTTTGGGCCACACTATACTTAATTCTATTGTTCGAGCCATGTATGTACGTAGTAGATCCTCTTAGGCTGTTATTATTAAGACACACAACAAAAAAGTATGGAGTCAATACTTACTTCAGAAAGCATTTCGATAGGTGCAGTGCCAGTCTCATTGTCTTCCATATCTGAAGGGCAAAGATCCGGTTTCTCATTTCCTTCTGATGAGCTGGAATTATTTCTGCAAGATAAATGCTTTTATCATTATTATTCTACTACTATGTTAAGAAAACATTGGTATTTGCTGCATTATGTTAAGAAAAAGGCCTTTGCTACCCTTTTCCCCAGCACTAAAGTCTAGTTTTGTAGTAAGTTGTTGTGTTGTGTCTAAATTGTTGTGTCATTTTTTTTCTCTTTGGTAAATATAAACTACAGTCATCAGTATGATTCAGGTTACAAAGGTTAATTTCTCTATGTACCTTGTTATGTAACAATAATTTATCTTTACGTTGTAAAGTTTCTAAGAAGTAATTGATGTTTGTATACTAGAATTTTAACAGTTCAATTTACTTTCTGGATGTTTTATTTTAATATGGGGCTCAAACTTATACAATTAATTTTTATAACATATCGTAGATGGCAATTTACAGCAGTCACATAATTGGTAACACATAAAGGTCATGAAGTAAGGGTCAGGAAAAATTGTTTCATCGTTGTGAGACTTACAGTTGATCGAGGTGATGGTCATTGGAATACCCTGAAGCACTGGAACCCGCTTCATTATCAACAAATAAGCTGTAAAAACAAATACAATGTAAGGATTAACATGAAAAACAAGCCGCAATGGAGTGATTTATTAAATTACAAAATTATTTTTGACCACATTTTAGACTCGACCTGGCTTATCAACCATAAGCAGCATGGAAACCTGGGAGTTACCTAAAACTGAACGAGAACAAACTAAATCAAAATAGGCTGCCTAAGCTTTTAGAGTTCCCTCCCAAGCAAAGTGAACAATTACAGCTCAGTGGCTAGCATCATTGGCTCCAGATCAAGAGAATGCAGCTGGAATTCTGCGATTGACCTATGTGGCCAACGCATATTTGTGATTTATAAAACACATGCAGTTACATTCAGATTCAAACTGAACGTTTGTGCTGCTTTCTGAATTAGATTCAGTTTTTTTTTTACAAAATATTCTGTTTACACTAAATCGCCTACTGTACATCCAATAAACACTAAATTAATGTTGATCGTGGCATTTAAAAAAAAAAACAATAATCCAAACTTGGGTTAAGTTTTTAAATGAGTAGAAGAGAAAAAACAAAAATGGTACCTGGCATTGTACTTACTTGTTGCTCGTATCATACTGACAGGACTTAACAGAACTTCCTGCAATCCCTTGTTTATCTTTGCTTGTCATAAGCACAAGTCCTAGGAACAAACAATCCTATGTGATACTGTGGTTTGTCATTTTTTCAATCAAGGATTGGTCAGGGCATAAATAATAACACAGTAATAAATCACTTTGTTGCACTAGCAATGGGTCAGGCAAGTATCGGGGATCACCAACAGCCAACCAAAGTTACATGGTAAAAACAAAAGGGACAAGCGTTCCCTCATGATAGGTATGACGGGTAGAATTATAAAGATCGTGTAGTTAATGTGGACGACAAGACAAACACATAAACACGTGTACATTAAACGAATTGAGGTGACTCCAAAACACATGGACTGTGCATGAGGTGATAATTTTCTCTGGTATAGAATTCCAAATCTTAACCACATGCAAGGTGAAGAAGTTACGTCCACAATCTAAATGTGATGTTTGCATCGTAAACTTAAGGTATTTTTCTCTAGTCTGTTAACGTTGACAGGTTAACCGCCCAACTTTGACACCCCAACTATACCATGAATAATTTGGTAAGTAAGAATTATAGCTATTTTCATTATCTGTAGTTCGAGCGCATCAAGTTTAAGGAAAGAATCTGCAGACTTCTGCCATGTAACAGGTTGTGAGTTGATATCTGCACTAATCCACTAATACGTCTCCCCCAACCATGCTAAGTATTCAGCAACAATACGTTTTTAATCCACTGTATGGCACCATTTATTAGCCTATATTTGCGTGTTTTTTGGTAATGAATATTTCCGAGCACTCCTTCAGTAACTAAATTAGCCCATGCTAAATATTGGAAGCGAGTATTTCCTAGGCTATATAATTATCAGATCATCATTAGTAAACTTTTGGTGCTCTCTATACTATATGATTAGCTTAATTATGAATAGGCCTATACATGTTTACGACATTCCCAAATACTCTATAACTTATCCAACCTTTGGTTTAATTAAAATAAAACAAGCCAATTTATGCCCTAGTATTTCTGCAAGAGAAAATAAATATTTTCGAACAATCATGCACAAAATTATAACGATTTTTAATTCGTGGTTGAAAATATTGAATGTATGTAAAATACAAAAATGTCGGAATTGGCTTATTTTTATGCATTAGCAAAAATAAAACATTATGTCTGAATAAACTAAGAATAATGAAACTGTGGCAAACTAAATAATTTTGGTGACAGGAAATGGACAACAAAATAAAACTTCAGATATCACAGGTTAATTAAGCTGTAACCTAAAATGCTTGCAAGTCAAATCTTTTCTAATACTCGCGTCCACTTAACAAAGCACGACCATGCGCATACAAATACTAGACAATAACATTGCATCATGCATGTCAGATGTCACTGACCGTGTTAACATAACAATTGGGCGCCAAACTGAAAACACTCAAATTTTGACAAGTTGCCAAATCTAGCTCACGACAACTCCACTTTTTTTTCTTCACAACGCATTCAAGAAAAATGGCTGTTTCAATTCAGCTAGAAGTGAGTGTTGTTAAAATCACATTTAAGGTGCAAGAAGAGGCAGAGCTCAAGATGAAAAATCGATGCACGACTCCTATGCTGGATTTCGCATTATTTTTGTCGAATCATCAATTTGCGCATCATATCGTACGTATG
This sequence comes from Lithobius niger, assembly GCA_023313725.1. Taxonomy (NCBI): domain Eukaryota; kingdom Metazoa; phylum Arthropoda; class Chilopoda; order Lithobiomorpha; family Lithobiidae; genus Lithobius; species Lithobius niger. The sequence goes on from JAHWFP010268616.1 coordinate 29,675, forward strand.
CCAACAAATTATTATTATTGCTCTCGCATACTCCTTATTCATGAGTCATGCACCGTTGGTCACATGCTAATGCTCACGTTGATGTTATCCAGATTGGTTGACTACATCAAATACGGGAAAATTTTGCTTTCCTGCGAAGCTTATTGTATACTCCGCCTGATCGCGCAGGGTAAGCTTCGCTGCTAAACATGTGACGTCATTTTATTACAACCAACAGTAACTCTGCAAAGCAAAACTCTAAATTACAAGAAAAGGTTACGTTATTTAATGTTTACAAAAATTGATTATTAGTAAGCAATGATTTTAAACTGTAAGGCATTTAAGTTACACTGTTAACGATTAACCATAACAGTCATTCTGTTTTCAATGCTACGTCGCGTTTACATTTCGAGATTTTGGCGATCCTGAATTATGCAACCTACAGAGTAAGCCGTGTGCTCCAACCTTACAAATCAAGCAGTAATATCATTTCAAATAAATTACCAAAATAAAATATACTTACAAACGTATATTATATTTGAAAGTACTTTATGTATTGTACAATAATCTTTTCTAAACACGATTTTAACAGTAGCTAATTCTAGGCCAACTTTGCATTGTGAACCAGTTCATAAACAAACATGGCGTCTGACTTGTGTTGTAAGATTGGCCCGTCGATTTTAAATGCCGATTTGGCCGAGATATATGCGGAATCCCAGCGAATGTTGGATTGCGGTGCAGACTATCTCCACCTCGACGTTATGGATGGCCATTTTGTACCAAATTTAACTTTTGGCCATCCAGTTGTTAAATGTTTACGAACAAAGTTAAAGTCGGCGTTTTTCGACATGCACATGATGGTGTCCAAACCGGAGCAGGTGAGATCTTGGTGCGATAGTGCTTTTGCAATGCTGGATTCTTGGTGACATTTTACTGCAATTTTAATTTATAAGGTAATCAAGTTTTTTTTCGAGATTCAGAACCTGCGTGCTACTCTCACAATTTGCCTAAAGTGCCCCCTCTCAGGCACCTCCTGTCAAACTCAATTTGGGCAAGTGGCGACCATGAGAGCAGTGTAGTTACTTTTTCCAAGAAATGAGTCTGTCATTTTGTCCTGCTCTTACAAAAACTCCCTATTTTCTCCTGCTGTTAAAAATCTGGAAGAATTTATGGTGGCTTTCCTGACAGGACGGAAACCGGACTGATCTCGGTGAATGTTAAAACAAATATAAATGGAATATTTCCAGTGCCATTTGACTGAGCGGGTATTGAACCCTTGACCTTTCCACGTGTTCAGGAACTTCAAACACGAGAGAGAAATCGTCCCCGTGGCGTAATAAATCATGCTGCAAAGTCAAAAGAGACTTCACTTGAATTTCTCTCACTTTATCTAATGGGAAGAACAGGAAAGAATTTCGTTTGCTAGAGACTTTGACCTCGATTGACCCGCTGAACAACTTTTTCCTATGCCATTTTTGGGGCAAAGGCTTCGTTTGGCCTTCAGAAGTCAAAGAAACGGCTTTTTATCTCCGAGCAGTGTTCCCTTTTATCGCATTGGCGGATGTTCCTTAACGCCATTGCCCTGCACACTTGCCGTGCGCAGTTGTGGAGAGGGTGCTATGCTCCTCACATTTTGTCACTTCATCTAAGTGTTTGTTGCTGAGACTTCTCTCTTCAATCACTTTGTTTTTATGTTAGGATGACGCTTGTGTCTACCAGCAGCTCTCGTGTCTATAGTAAGTTACACGAACAGGAGGATCGAGACAAGGCTGAAGCCTTGCCACTGAGTCATACTGATCCTTGGCCTGAAAAGTACTGCTTACGTATGTGTGTTAGTTGCTGCTTGTGTCCTCAAGCTATCATTTCGACTTGAGTCGTAGGGATAGGCTTCAAAGGTTGCAGGTTCAGTTACCCTCTGAAACAATTAGATATATGACGAAAAGGCTGTGGGCTAAAATTAAATTTTGCAATTCTAGGTTTTTAAAAAAATTCATTACTGAACCCTTTGATGGTTTGGTATTGTGTTTTTACATTTTCTAAGCATGGAAGGCAATTAAATCTTCTCATTTATTACCCTTCTTTCTTTACTTGTGGAAAGTCTTTCGTTCGCTCTCCAACTCTTAAGAGAGGCTATGACCATGTTCATGCCACGACTCTGCCACTACCAGGCTATGAAAGAATGATCCACAGATAAAAGAGCATGACCCTGGTCAGATATGCTAGGCTACTACGCGTGCACGCTAAGCTTCAGTTTTTTTTTTCGTCCCGAGTCATGCTTCGCACTTTATTCGCCACAGGCACGGATCACCAGCGAACACACTTTGCGATGCATTATTGTTTTGCGTAGCAGTTCTTATTTTGTGGCGCATGTATATAATAATAATAATAAGTTCGTTGCAACCGCAACCGGAATGGCAAGGACCTGGTGGTCACTAACTGCCATCCGAAGTCAAAACAAAAAAATTAAAAGTACAGAAGTTTAGGACATATGCGAAGACTAAATTTCTGACGTGATGGCCAGTGGCCAGTAGCCCGCAAATCTTTAGCGACGCAAAAGCTGATCCCTCCACCACTTCCTGAACCAAAAAAAATCTTGTCATTTTACGGAACTATTTTTTTTATAGCTGATTATAGTCTACCACAACTAGGCCTAGCCTACTGTAAAACAAACACTCTGTAGGAATTAGGTCTACGGGCGTATTTCCTGCCACGGATGTTTTTTGTTGGTAGGCTAGTAATATTTAATTTTACTCGTACTTACACTTGGAATAAAATTTAAACAAAAACAATGAATTTTAATGGTTCGGGGGTGCGAAAGCAAAGATGTTACGGATTCAGTCAAGTAACCACGAATAAAGAATAATTTAGGTTTTTAGGTTTAATCGCCAGCTGGCCGGTGGCCGCTGCCAATTTTCCTTTATATTCACATCGCTGTGACTTAAAATGTCAAGAATGTCAAGCTATACATTTTGTGCTCCGCATGAGAACAGCGTTCGCTGCAGCTGTTTTACACATAATTGGAAACAGCAAGTGATTAGCTGCAAGTCGTTTGCATTTGGTTTAGACACGAAAAAGAACTGCCAACATTAGTCGTTTTAAAACAGCTTCGCAGAGATTAGCTTTCTAGGCTGCAACCGTTCCTTTCCTGCAATTGTCATGACATAGCCCTATGCCCTATTCTAGCAGGGACGACGACGGGGAGGGGGGGGGCTGAGGAGGGTTTTGGACATACAAATGCTAATTTACTGCCTGCAAATATTAAATACTGGGTAGCCCATCTATCCAATAACCTAATTAAACCATGTCCATAATAAAAATTCAATAAGTCTATTAAGCTGACGCTATTGGTTCTCAGTAAAATTATGTTAGGCCTATTTTTTTTTAAATAAATAAATAAAACAAGAATGTTGAATTTGTTTTACAAGTTTATTTTGTTTCGTTTTGTTGGTTAGTTAAGTCTGGTTATAATTAGAACAACAAGCATGGGAAATGGGCTAAAATTGCATGCACAATGAGTATAGCGAGCAGCCCTGTTGCATGTTCAGTTGTTTGGTGTTTCACAAGTGGAATGATTTCCTTGGAGTATGTGGAGCTCGACTAAATGGATCACTCTTGGGTATTTGGGAACGCATATCTATTTGATTTTTAAACTCTTAACTAGGCCCTCCAGAGGAACTTAATGCCTTTGCTTATACAGGTTTAGAAAGAAGTCGAAAGTGTTATGTTGTTGTGGAACTGTTTGAATCTACAGCAATTAAATTTGAAGAGGGAATTTTAACTCGAACCACCACAGGAAGATAAAAAAAAACAGTCATTGTTCGCTGGAATTTTCAGAGAAAGGTCCGTTCTCAATCGTCAGAAGCTCACTACATAAACGTTTGGAATCAAAAACTTGGTGCTCGAAAATTTAAGGGTTCCGCTATGGTCATTCTGACCACTGATGTATAGGCTATAGTTTTGTGCGTTAAACAGGTTCCGCTCGTCATCCAGCCTGGTTGCCTGGTCAGGATACACAAAGTTATAAATGCCATCATTCATAAGAAGGGCCTGTTAGATTCAGGTTCAGGATAGGCACTCGGTTTTGTGAGAACCTTTTAATGGCTAAAGACCAAGCGCTCTTAGGTGGGACTCTTGGGACTCGTGCTTGCTGTTGAATCATAGCAATACTGAGGTACTATCCCATGTACTGGAGTGCTTTGTCTTGCCGTGATGTTGTTACATACTGTTAAATTTCGCTCCTCGGCGCGTTTCACCCATGTGTTCGAGAATTCTGACCTTCAGCCAGCGTGTGGTCCCGCCGATGTAGGATATCCTACCCGAAGTAAAAATAAAACTAACCCTAAGCCTCCTTCATCCCTCCCCCCCCCCTCCTGAAAGTGAAAATGAGACCGTAAGTGATGCTTTGTTGTTCCCCCATCACACATCGGAAACCCTAGACAAGGTAGTACAGAAGGTGCCTAGCCAAGATTGTAAATTGTTATACAGTCTACATTGGAGAGACCAAACGCCAGCTGAAGATCATAATTTCTCGAACACAAGGGTGACACCCGCCGAGAAGCAAAATTTAACAGCACTGAGCATAGCACAACACCACCGCAAGATAGCGTTCCATTGAATGAGACAGTACGTCAGTTTTGCTAAGATCCAGCACCAAGCATGAGCTTCACCTTTGAGTGATTGAGTCTTTAACCGTTAAAACGTTTTCTTAAATGCTGATGGCACTCATGAATCTAACTGGTCCTTCATACAATGGCATTGATAAGTTTGTGCATCCCAGGCTGGGCAACAAGTAGAACCTGCCTAGCGCACAAAACTACCCTATAGATCATTGCGGTAGCTTTAAATTTTCGAACACCAACATGTAAGATTTTGCTTTTCAACTTTTATATGTAGCGAACATCTGACAATGGGGAATGCTGGACATTTCTCCTACATTTCAAGGAACAATGATTTGTTTTTTTTTCTGTGGTGATAAAGTGTTAAAATTTCCGCCCTTCCTTTGTTTTTTTATTACCACTGTTATTGCCGGATGCCTGTATTTAAAGATCTGAGCAATTAAATAACTTTATTTTCAGGTTTTATGCTTTGTTTTTAGGCTTTTAATTTTGTAAATAATTTGACTGGACACGTCATATATTATATTCGCCTATAAGAAACTACACGTCTGTTTGGAATTACAAATTCCCCTTGACATATTTTTACACTTCAACTATCCTACAGTATAATCACTGGAAAGGCAGCATATCATTTAGTTATCAACTTGAAGATATCAGTTGAAATCGTATGCATGCTGCTTGAGGTTCAGATTTCTTCATTTCTGGCATCAATTCAAAAGTTCTGTTTGCAAATACAATTTGCTCTGTTTCACGCATTAATCGGTGAAGTCATCCCTGAAACATTGTGTTTGGTAAATAATTGTTTCCAGATAAAATAAGACCCACAATTCCAATTGACACAAACCAAGCAGAATTGTAATATTCATCATGATAATTCTAGCCTCGTTTCACAAGGCTGCCTAATACAGGCCAACATTTTTTCATCTCCTCACATTTTAGTGTGTGTTTATCATCATTTTTGTTGAACAAGGCATGGATTCTCATGCTGAAAATTAAAACTGCCTGGTTGTGAACCTATTGTAGGCCTTGTTTTATCAGGAAACAACTATTTATCAATCGTACCCCGCCTACAAAATATTTTTTCTACAAAACGTTTGAGGGTCAAACCCTGTCTGTGGGTATTAGAACTAAAGTCCACACTTTCAAAACTGTTTAAGGATATAAATCACGTCCAAGAACATTAATGAATAAAAGCGACCATTTTATAGCCATGTGAAAATAATTAATAGTAGCCTAGGCCACTCAACAGCTACCTTCCGAAAATAATGTAGCCCTAAACCACCGAAATGGATTATGTTTGGCTAAAAAAATATTTAAGTTGATGTAGGCTAGTCCTAGAATTAAAAAAAAAACTTCAGCTTTTCAATCACATGTGATTGCTATTTGAGGCGTAGTGCGTGCTAATTGATGTTGAAAGGTGAAATATCACAGCATTTTTTGTAGTCAATATCTAAAACAAAACCCACAAGGGTGAAAGAACCCACCAAGTTTCAGCTAATCAAAGTAGTGATATCAGAGCCAAAACGGCTGCCACCAAGTTACTACGTTAGTTGCGAAGCTAATCCCACCGAGTATTAGATCAAAAGGTTAAATCAAAAACCTGACCAATGCTACTATCGGTACCGTGCAGTGGTAAAGTTCAGAGGCGTAACTTCAAAATTTGGGCCCGGAGGCTACTGTGCAGTGGAGGGCCCCCCTTTATAAAAAAAAAATAGTTATTTCCATACAAGAGAGGCCAGTGGAGTGCCCTTTTCATCAAAAAAGAAATGCCACACAAGGCATGAGCCTAGTAGAGGTTGCCCCCCCCCCCTAAAAAATGTTGTTTTTACAGTGCAGTGGAGAGGTCATCTCTTCCCCTTCATAAAAAATGCTGTTTTTGCCATACAGGCTAGAGCCAAGTGTAGGCCCTTCATAAAAAAAAATTGCAGTTTTTGCCACATAAGTTCATAACGCAATAGTCCAATGGAGCCCCTCCCCCCCCCCCCCCCTCCCTATCATAAAAAAAATAAAACAAATAATCTTTTGTAACACAAGACACGACTTTTTCTCACGATACTTTTGCAGTAACTTATACTTTGTCATATTTTGGGGTTACAAATTTTTTTTTAATTGGGGCAGTGAGGGGGCCTCCAAAGTCGGTGGGCCCGGAGCGGCTGCCTCCTCTGCCTCATTGTAGTTAAGCCACTGGTAGAGTTTTTGATTTAATGTGTGAGGTAATAGTCGGTGGGATTAGCTTGGCCACTAATGTAACTTGGTGGCAGCCTTTTTGGCTCTGATATCACTACTTTGATTGGCTGAAACTTGGCGGGTTCTTTCACCCTTGTGGCTTTTGTTTAGATATCACTTCTTTTTTAGTTTGGTTTTGTGGCGTCTTATTTTTGCCACTGCACAGTTATCTAGAACGTGGCAAAGTGTGGTCAAAAAATATTGAATACGAACAGAGATATTAATTTTTTTTTGAGTTTTGCTGGAGTGAGGACTTCAATCATATAAATTAAAGCATTTGCCGATTTCCATTCAACCATTAACAATAAGCAGCACGGACTGCGGATTTATTTAGAGCTTAGTAGCCCGAAGTCATGTGCCCTACTAGTCTACAAGCCAGTAGTGCGTGCATTTTATCAACAATGTTGTGTTGCCGATTATTTCTGGCAGTCCGTTTGCATTGCTTCTCTTCCTAATAGGAGTAATGGTTATTTTGATCACCGGTGGTGTTTTCCCAACATACAGAAAAATAGCATTACAAATGATTGCAATCTTTTTAGTTAATGCCTCCCCAAACGTCAACCCGTAAAAGGCACGTATTGGAGTTGAAAGAGTGCTGAATACCAAATTTCATTCGTATCTGTCGCATAATTTATTTTATATGAGCGGAATTAGTCAGTTTATAGTAGTCCGCTGAAATCAACGATCTTCACACACTTTTATCACATTGATACAGTTTGTGCACTTAATTGAAATACAACTATTGCTTGTCAGGGCACAACGACTGCCCATTTGCAACAATTTTCAAGCTGTTTCGCTGCATTGGCATCTATCATCGTCATCGTGAAATACACTTAACTCTGGTTTCTGTTACAGTACCAAAAGCTAGTAGCCATGCAACAACAATGCAGGAATTAAACAATGACTTCCTTACAATGAAGTGTGACAATTATTGAACTTGGCGGACGGACTACTAGCATGGTCCTTGATCTAATAGAGCCAATCAAGGTCTTAGTGTTAGATTTCGAATTTGTGGCTCATGGTAGCAGTAAGGTAAAATAACATTCGATGATTCGTGTGTTGTTGAAGCATCTTGCCCAATTGTATATTTAACCAAGCACTGCCAGGATGCAAAAACCAAGGATAAAAGAAAGTTCCTTTCACAGTAGGCTGTTTGGATGACTGGACTTTGTTTGCATAATCTTGGCCTAATCCAAATAGGCGGATGCCCCCCCAAAAAATCGGTACCTAAGTATTTAGTATAAAGTCGACATATGTACGCTTGCACAACTTATGCAGGTGTGTTTTGATTGAGTAAAAGTAAGTGGACTCTTATGATGACGTGCTCTCTAAATAAACTAGCCGACGGCTAATAAGTAGACTGATGTATGCTTTTGTAACATACGTAGGTGGTAGGTACAAAAGTCCTTGCACTCTTTAGCTGATCTTAATTTGATCCTAAATTGACCACGATTGCATTTATAGAACCAGGAATATTATAATGGCGTGATTATTCCATCAAAGTTCTTTTTGCCACATAGTTAGTACCTTTGTCTGCGGTGTAGCTGAAACTGGGTGTATTTACCAAAATCAGTCATCGTACTCGAGCTAAATTTTAAGGCAATGTGTTTCACATTTGTATCTGGTGGCTGCAAATTTAAATTCTATCCCTTTTGATATCAGGGTATAGGCTAAAATCTTTGAGATACAGCACCACTCTCTCGCAATTATTGTGATGCAGTGTATGTTGACATTGGAAATGGTATATCTCAACCTTAAATTGGTGCATTTTCGTGTCTTATATAGTGATTTCTTAGTAAAAATTGTGCAAGTTACTCTATTGAAGACTTGCTACGCGATGCTTTTGGTAATACATTGATTATTACATATTTTCAGTGGATTGAGCCAATGGCTGACGCTGGTGCTGACCAATACACATTTCACATAGAAGCAACTAACGATCCAAAGCATCTCATTCGTAGAATCCGAGAAGTTGGGATGAAGGTACAGTGTAAGTGGCGTTATGAAACCATGACTTGTTGACGGATTTGATGGCATGCTTGTTGGTGTATTCGTAATAGGGGTCCACAAGTTATTGGTATTTAACAAGTATTGGGTCTGAATTAAGAATTATTTTATTTTCCTAAGCCTATGATAATGCTACTTATCAATCCGTTCGTAAACGGTAGGTTTATGTTTGTCTGTCCCAAAAGTATTTTTCCATCAGGTAAAGAAGAGGCTAGCGCCTAGCAAAAGCTCACCCAGGCCGTAAAGTACCAAAGGTTGAGTGCTGAAACAACTGCTGAAACCGACTGAGAATTCAGGGAACCACCCGCTTGGCTTGCAGAAAAAAAAGAAGTTTATCTCTTGAGCTAGGGTGGTGGGGGTGGGGGGGGGGGGGAGGAGAGGCTAATCGCCCTTCAATTTGTTTTGTTTTGTTATGTAAGTACTGTGCGTACAGTGATTGCACATTTAATTTAGAATGTATCATTGAATGACCAATGCTTAATTACGATGCAGTGCTTTCTCCTGGTTTATACTTGTATTGTTATTTCTTATTGGTGCATATTCATTGCCTTATTCCAACCAGCAGAAATAAACTCCACAAATAGTTATGTGCTGATGATGCATTCAAATTTCAATGTCCCAACACAGGGAGTCTAGGTTTCCATTGTGGCAAAATAACAATTCCGCGGACGTGATACTCTTTTTCTTAATGTTGGAGAATACTTAACCTGTTAATTTTGCATTAGCATTCCTCGAAAGCTCGTTTCTCTGGAGATTTCTTAGTGCTGCGTAGCCGCCGGTCCGGTAACCCAACTGTGCAACAGATCTGTGCAGCCTTCCTCTATATAAAGCGCCACGGCGCGTTCGTTTGCCATCAGTTTTCCTCCACACCGTTTCCACGCCGGTTTGTTTCCCAAATTTTTCACAACATTCGCCGAATGCCACATAACGTCTGAGCCTATCGAGGTTCGAGAGGATCCACTCCAGCCCCTGACCGTGCCCGACCCTGATGGCAGCCAGCCGACTTCCCTTCACGCCGACCTTGATCGCATCGCATTGCCGCTTCACACTGGTTCTGCCATCCTTCAAGCTGGTCAACATTCGCCTGCTTCCAGCCTCCATTTATCCACACTCGAAGCAAACTACCAACAAGCCAAGGCAGCATTCGCCGAACTTGTCGTCACCATCCCGCAATCCACCTGCGTCACCGTCCATGTAGCCATGCAATTGGTTCGCCCGGCTGATACCCCACCTGATTTGTCTTCAAGATCCTCCCATTTGGGACCGAACGACATTAACCGCATCGCTGATCAATCGAGTGCAAAGTTTGGCTACCGTGACAATCATCCACTCCCGCCGTCCGTCCCGCAATCCACCTGCGCCAAACGAACGGAAGCCTGGGTCGCTTCAACCAGCACATCATGCAAGAAACGAGACCATTCCCCATCTGTTCAGGACACGATGAGAAGACGCAGTTCTTCGCCACGCATTGTCTCCGATTCGGTCGACGTCAACCTTGACGGCCAAAACCTGGACTCGGTTTCGATCGTCAGAACCCATGAGGAGCGAGTTTCTCAAGCCAATGTTCGCAACCCTTCACCGAACGGAACGTTACAGAATGCTTAACTGCCCCCACGTTCGCCGAATGCCAAACGCAAGCCTCCTTCTCAGAACGACAAAACCTCATTCCCGTTCGTCGAACGTCAAAACCAAAATCATATCGCATTCATGGAAGAAAAGCCACAAACGTTCGCCGAATGTCACTAAACCTGCAGCCACTACGCCACGAGTCCGTCATTCAGCATCATCTTCAGATTCTGATGGATCTCCCCATGTTTCTCCCGACAGAAGCCGGACCTCCCGAAAGATTCATTTTTCCGGAGACCCATCAACAGTCGAAACTACTACTCCGCCGTCTGAAATCCTAAAGACTGTCGAAACTATCGTCCCGGACTGTTTCCTGTATAAACCCACACAAGCTGCTGAAGTACCTACAATCAACAGGGGTCTTTCCACAGGTTTTGAATTTGCCCTCAGGCAAAAGAATGTCAAACAACAGCTTGTTAGGATAATCCACTACTCTCCTCACTTGTTTGCTTTGCAATGGCGGCGCCATTCTTGGCTTAGGGGACCCGCTCGTCTTACACAAAGAACTTCCGCCGCCCAGATGCGGCAGAGGAACAGGGTACTTCCGGTCGCACGGGGAAGGCGCAACCGCCCCCCGGAATTTCGACACCTATCCGGAATCCGAATTTTTGGCCAGTGAGACAAAGCTGGATTTTGGAACGGGCCTATCAATACCAAGGAAAGCTTAAATTCTCACCAGCGTTCTCTTTGAAAATGATAAATGTATCCATCTTGGCCTAAGAGCAGCGTCACGAGCAGATGTTTTGAACACGGCAATCAATGCACTCTGCGAAAAACGTTTCGCATCCCCTACCCCTGACACTGTCAAGGAAGTATCAACAACTATCACGCAACTTTTCGAAAGAACCTGTTTTGCCAACTACCATGTAATGAATTGGACAATTAGGGCCCTTTTTAATAACACCTTATTACTACATGACATTGCCTTGGACTCTACGCAGGACCGCAATGATTCGACCAGGTTCAAGTTGCGGAACCTCCCGTTACACGAAGCTAATACGCTTCTTCATGGCCAAATCCCAAACCTTGCGCCACATCTTGATGTTTCACGCAAGCCCAAATCCAAGCCCCGGAGCAACCAGAAGAATTACGCAAGATGTTACAAGCAATTCTCTGGGAATAGAGGCACAGACTATCGTCAGCGCAATCGCCAATTCCAACAATCTGACCAATCAAAACAGGAAGAGAACCGTTTTCCAAAACTCAACCAGCCCTTTCGTAACAGCTACCCTACGGGGTCATCAAACAAACTCAAGAATCGAAACAACATGCAACAGACGAAGTCGTTTCTCCTCCCCTGGAAAACGGAATTCAAGAAGACGGGATCAATGCCACCATTCGCCTCCCAGACCTCCCAGTGGGCAGCCGTCTCAAAATTTACAAAGTGAACTGGGAACGCATCACCAACAATCCACAGGTCCTTTCCTTTCTCAGGGAAGGTTTTCGGCCATCTTTTCAATCAACGCCGCCCTTAGCAAATTCTCCTCCCTGGGATTTCGCCCCACACCCGAATCAACTCCTTTCAAAGGAAGTTCTGTCTTTTCTCCAGACGCCATCAGAGACTGCATCCCTCCCTTAGGCCCATGCTTTTACAGCAACATTTTTCTTTGCCACAAAAAATCGGGAGGAGAAAGAGTAATTTTTAATTTGAAACCCCTCAACCAATTCTTCCAAAATTATCACTTCAAAATGGAAACCATTCAATCTATTCGCTTGCCACTAAAACCCAGAGACTGGACTGTATCAATAGACTTAGAAGATGTGTATCTTCATTTTCCGCTGCACAAGTCTGTTCATCATCTTTTCCGGTTGATGTATCAGAACAAGGTGTACCACTTCAGATGTCTACCATTCGGACTAAATGCCGCCCCCAGTATTTTCACCCTGGTTTTGCAGCCAGTGCTTACCTACACCAAAACGAGATAGAAGCAAGCGCTTATTTAGACGATTGGGTTTTGAACAATTAAAGCCAACTTCCAATTGCTGCACAACAGGGATTTCACCATCCGCCTACTCAACAACTTAGGGTTCGGGATAAACCCCACCAAGTCCAGAATGACCCCAGCCCGTCAGTTCATTTTCTGGGGGGTCTCTTTCAACCTAAATCTGTAACCGTTATGCCATCGCCAGACAGGATAGAGGACTTGATCCAACAAACCCGACGCTTTCGAAGCCAAAGTCACCACTTCAGCACATACCTAAACTTCCTGATAGGAAGAATTGGATGTCATGGCGAATCTTGTTCCCTACGGTAGATGGATGACCAGACCACTGCACCGTTACCGCATAGACGTTTGGGGAAAAGACCTGAACCAACTGCACCAGACACGTCCGACAGGCCCAGATTTCCCTCTCGAAACACTACTATGGTGGTAAGACCCTCTAACCCTAACCCAGTCTGTACCTCTTCACGAACCACACCCAGATTTAATTCTGCTAACGATGCATCTCTGGAAGGGTGGGGTGCTCATGTAAACATCCTACAAGTAGCAGGAACATGGAGCAGTCACAAACAAGACCACATCAATGTTTTTGAACTACTGGTAATCCTCAAAGCACTATTGCATTGCCAAAATCTGATCAAGGAGATGACCATTCAAATCCAAGCAGACAACACAATGGACGTTGCCTACATAAGGAAGGAAGGAAGCACGAGATCTCGCAAACTACACGATATAACATCGGGCATTTATAAGCTCTGCATCCTTCTAAAGACAACGATCCTACAGGAAACAGGAATGTGATTGCACTCTCTTTTCCGGACGAAACCTCCAGCAGGAGAATGGACACTAAGCAAATCCATTTGCGAATATCTTCAACATCTGGGGCACTCTGATGATCAACCTATTCGCCACGAAGCACAATGCCGGACTTCCCCACTTAGTCAGTCCAATTCCAGAAGAAACTGCAATAGCTGTAGACGCTCTAATGTTTCCATGGGAGAAACTCCATGCCTACCGGTTCCGCCCGTTCAAGCTCCTCCCACAAGTTCTGGAAAAGATTACGAGGAGCCCAGGCCTCTTCCTACTGATAGCACCACATTGGCCATCGGCACCATGGTTCCCTCATCTTCTAAAGCTTCTAATGGACGATCCAGGAAGTCTCCCTCTAAGACAAGATCTTCTATCCCAACAGAACGGGCCAACCTGAACACCCTACGCTTACACACGTGGCTACTATCATCTCTCAACTCAAAAAGGGAGGCATTCATCGCGAGGAAGCACCCCGCATTGCAAGCAAGGCAATCAGAACTTCTACAAACAGAATGTACGACGGCCATTGGACAAGATGGATTCATTGGTTTGACAGAAGGAAAGGTAATCCTGTCAACCCCACTATTGTCAAACTCCTAAAGTTCGTACATTTCGTTATTCAAAGAACGGTGAAAAGGCTCCACCATTTTGGTCTACCGCTCCGCCCTTAACTCGGTGTTCAAAGCAGCTGGAAACCAAAAAAACTTCTTGATGAGTACCACATTTCCTCCTTAATCAGGTCCTTTGAAATTGGACGCCAATGACAAACGAACCTACTCAGATTGGGACCTGTCCATCGTTCTCAACGCTTTCCTAAAGGATCCTTACGAACCATTACAGGACAGTTCCTTCCTCATTTTAACACGTAAAACAGTTTTCCTCATTGCCTTAGCATCCAGCCTATGCTGCAGTGAAATTCAAGCACTTTTCAGCGGATCCTGCCTTTTGCATCTTCGTTCCTGAATACCCGTGCTAAAACTCAACGGCCCACTGAGCCTTCCAAGCCAATTATGATTCCGGCCCTTTAAAATACTGTAGGCAACGAACCAGAGACACTCATATGTCTGATTAGAGCGTTTCGTTTTTATATCACCTGAACCTCGCATAACAAAGTACACTGGGGCAGAAACAAACTTTTTCTCCCGACGTCTAGAAACGGAGAATCTTCCGCTGCCACAGTTTCAACTTGGATCAAGGACATAGTCGTTGCGGCCTACGACGATGCTGGGGTTGACCACAGCATTAAATCTATCAGAGTATCAGGGTAACGGCACACGAGCTGCGGACTCTCTTGACCTCTTGGGCTCACCACAACACCATCCCAACCCCGAACATTCTGCAAGCAGCATCATGGAGAAGCAATTCGGTCTTCACGTCCCACTACATTAGAGAAATGAAGACCCAAGCCAATGGATTACACCGTCTAGGACCCATTGTCGCAGCTAGATGTGTGATTCAACCCCCTTTCGCCACTCCAAAACCGACTGAAGCATGAAAGAGAAGCAAGCCATCTCCCTATGGAAGCAAGACCTCAATTTTTCCAATGGCCTTTTTCAGGGCCAAGAAATCCACGAATAGATCCATATTCCTGTTTCCCATATTCCTGTTTCTGAATAAAGTAAAGAGTCGTTTCTTCCAGGAATTTTGGGGGAAGCCAGTCCGTAACCTTAAGGCACTCATTCAGGCGGAGCCCGCCACCGTAACTGGACGAGGTCTACCTGTTACCGGCCCCCATGAAGGCCGGCTAAAAATTGTTTCTTTTGCTAGGTGAATACTTGAACAAACCCGCCTTACCTCCCCTCTTGAGTCGCTGCCTGACTAATTGAGAGGTAAAACTGATGGCAAACGAACGCGCCGTGGCGCTTTATATAGAGGAGGGCTGCGCAGATCTGTTGCGCATTTGGTTTACTGGACCGGCAGCTACGCAGCACCAAGAAAGCTCCAGGGAAACGAGCGTTCGAGGAATGCTAATGCAAAATTAACAGGTTAGTATTCTCCTAGCAAAAGAAACAATTTTTAGCCGGCCTTCATGGTGGCTGGCAAAATTGTCTTTTTAATCTGCTAACCTTTCTGTGGCAGTAATTTTCTTATTTGTTGCAATAAATAATGTAAATTCTTTTCTTAAACACGTTTGACGAGTTGCCTTTGCATGTTTTTGCCGTGCATGTTGTAGAGAAGAGTGAGAACAGACAACAAATCGATGCATTTTAGCTATGGATATTGATCTATGTCTAAAATCTATACCATTCTCCGAAAGTTTAAAACCTCTGCGAGACATTCATTTTTCTACCATAATTTGTGGAAGTGCAGAATCCTAGATTCCCTGAACACAGTGCATAATACATAATTTTATAAATCTGGGTGAAAATTATTTGCATTTGAGCCACTAACCTGACTAAACTCAAAATTTTTCTTCACTAAGTACTGATCCTATCTGAAAAGGATTAAAGGTTGGTTAATAGAACATTGTAAGTAGGGCAACCTATTGAAATAACTCTGTGCCAGGTTAATTATCAGAAGTAGGTGTGTGGGAGCTTCTGATGCCCTCCTGAACACAGCTGTGTATTCTTACTTACGTGGAGAGAAAGTAGTGTTTTGTTAGGTACGCACTGCATGCCATGGTTCCCAGGTGTTTTTTCATTATGCCTATAAATTCTTGCTATGGTTTATGTCCAATTTTTGCTTAAAATGGCCCATTTTTGCTTTAATTTGTTGTGGCGTGCTCATTGGTTGCATCATGGCACAGAACCTCCTTGTGGGTGACTTGCTGCAGGACGTTGATAACTTTTCGTCTTGTAAAGTGGACTAGGAAAGAAGTTCAAGGAAATTTCTACAGTTATGTTTATGGCAGATGATTACTTAGTAATGGTAAATGAAGAGTCAACAATTTCCTGAAGCATCTTGTAATATCACCATTGTCATCTTGTAATAATATTGCATTGCACCATTGAAACAAAACCACTGATATTAAATTCTTTTTAGAATTCATGATGTATGTCCAGTAGGGCATTATTTGTATAAAATCCCGTCCTGGTATTTAAAGCCTTAAAAGTCTGTTCACCTTTCGTGGGCCACTAACGTCATGTGACGTCCTCACTAAATGTCACTGGGAGTCCATGAATGTTATATGACGTCCATTTAATTCTCGTGATGCTATAGTTGTCCATTTAAATTTTGTGGGTGTTAATTTTAGAAGCCTGTGTGCTATTAACTGTACTACCAAATAAAACATGGGTGTGTTTGTTTTCATTAAACTAACAAATTGCACACAAAAAGATCCATTACACAATTTTTTTATTGATGTTATTCCGACTGCACCGATACCAAGTTTACCGATCCTATACCGATAGCGAACCGGTTTTGCAAATTTTGCTGATACTGGTACCCATACCGATATCCACAATTTTATCCCCAGTTTTTCAGCAATGGTGTAGTTTTCTTCAAAAGTCCAATAATTATTAAAATGATAACAGTTAAACGTAGCTAGGAAGTTACTCTGTGATTTCCTAAGCAAATTGACACAAACCGCATGTCGTTATCTTGAACGGTTCCAGAGTTACCAATATTTCTGCAAAAATGTCGATACTGCAAGTATCGGTGTAACATTAGATTTTATGCAGACGATGTCAATGCTTGTACTTATCACCAGGAAATTATGTCCTGGAATGGTTAATTGTGGTGCAGAAAAACAGTTAAGTGTTCTGTAGGAGTTTTAAACTAGGTACATACTTGTGTATGAAGTTGTTTGTTGCATTTCTACAATGATAACCCAAACTAGCCTTAAAAATCAGTTTTAGAGATTGTCCAGTGTTAGTGTACCTCCTAACCTATGTAAGGTATTTAGTAAATTAAAAAGTTTGGTATTAGGAAGCAGAACAGAAATGAGGTCACGAAAAGGAATACTAAGAGATTATAGGCGAAAATTAACTTTTTGATGTAGCGGCCAGTGGCCAGCAGATGACAAACGTTTAGTCGCTACAGTAAAATTTTAGTCGACAGAAAGGGGACCCTCCACTCCTTCCTAGTCACAAAAGAAAAATTGCCACATCTTTTTTTTTGGGGGGGTGGGGGCCTAGGCCTACTATTTAAATTGATTATATTCCAGCTGCAGTGAAACAAACTGGGCATCAATAGTTTTGTTTTTGTTGGTAGCAATTTTTAATTTCATTCATACGCTTGGAATTTAAAAAAATAACTTAACCCTTTGAGAGCTGCGTTTTTTTTATATCTCCAAAAAAGTAGTGGTAACCTGGACGGGGCTCGAACTAGCAACCTGAAGGAGCTGTTAAACGTGAGGCACACGCCTCTACCAACTCGGCCACGGCCGTCTCTAGAGTCGGCTTGTTAAGGGAACCTAGTATTGTTGGCCATCTCGCGCGTAGTAAGGACTCTGTTTTTAATACCGTAAATCGTGTATTAAAAGCCCAGTTGAAGCTAAAGCCCACCCCCTAAAATGCTGTAAAGTCAAAATCATGAAATGGTGGAGTTACCCCTCAAATTGCCGTTTTTCTACAAAAAAATTACCTAAAAGTTATATGATGTGAATAAAGATAGTACTGCTTGCTATGTTTACTGGCCCCTTCTCCCTCCCTGTAGTAGTAGTGGACTCTTCCTTTATTTAGCTCCTAGCACCTGCACAAGGCATATCTCACCGAAGCCTCTTCCCTTCTTCACAGCAATTAAAAGGAGTAAAGATTGGTCTTTCAGAGATCGTTCAAAAGCTTCGAATTTTCTGTAATAGATGTCCAGAAAGATTATATTATCGATAATGCTTGATTTAAAGCCCACCTCCCTATTTTTGCCAAATTAACTGCATAAGCCCAAGGGCGTTTAATCCACGATTTACGGTACTTCAACCTGTGCTTGTGTTTGGCCCGAGATTTTCTCGGGTTTAGCACTCAAAGGGTTAACTTGTGTTTTGAAAAATTCTTTCTTAACCCTTTGAGAGCTGCGTTTTTTTTATATCTCCAAAAAAGTAGGGGTAACCTGGACGGGGCTCGAACTAGCAACCTGAAGGAGCTGTTAAACGTGAGGCACACGCCTCTACCAACTCGGCCACGGCCGTCTCTAAGAGTCGGCTTGTTAAGGGAACCTAGTATTGTTGTCATTCCTGCATTGTTGGCCATCTCGCGCGTAGTAAGGACTCTGTTTTTAATACTTCAACCTGTGCTTGTGTTTGGCCCGAGATTTTCTCGGGTTTAGCACTCAAAGGGTTAAAGCTAATTTGAAGGCATTAAGGATTACATTAAACAGTCACAATTAAATAATTTTAGCATAATTTTTGTTAACCAAAGTGGGAAGCTCTTATAAAGCAGTCATGCTTGTCATGACAAGTGGCCAAAGCCACTGGTGCTAAATTTTTAGTCGCCAAATGACAGCATTTAATCGCCAGCTGGCTAGTGGCCGGTGATAATTTTCCCATGTATAAGAGATGCACAAGCTTGCAGTAATAATATTTAAAAAATACACAATTGAGAAAATGCAATATAAACATGTGCAAATTTGTCCACGCCTGAATTTCATTGTGTTAGTGACTATTTAAAAATAACTTCCATAACTGCTAGTCTGCTATTATTGGCTACATAGCTAGTTACTGTTGGTGTCCAAAAAAAAAAATAATAATTCAGTTGATCGGTTGTTTGGCGCGATTAAAATTAGGGTGGTTATTTTGATTTTGAAATTTATAAGCCTGTAAGTTAAATATGGCCGTTTTCGTTTAGTTTTCAGGAATCTGTAATGTCTTCTGGGGTAGGGTTAAAAACAAATTGGATTTTTTTTTCAACTTTTACTATTCTGGATTTAGCATAATACAAAAATTTAATCATTTTCCTTGCAGGTGGGCATTGGGTTGAAACCTGCAACTCCCGTTGAAGCAGTTTTGCCTTTCATTGAGGACATCGACATGGTTCTCATTATGACTGTAGAACCAGGATTTGGAGGACAGAGTTTCATGACTGATATGTTACCAAAGGTAGGGAGTGTGAGAATGGAAGCCAGTAAGTGTTTATATTTTGGAATATTCTAACCTTATTTCAGCTCAGAGAGGGAAGTTTTTGCCATCTTGTAAATGTCTGTGATTATGCCGTCTTCACGCACATGATCTGGATTCAGTGTAACATTACCACAATGTCTTTGTTCACAAATTTATATTATTAAATGGTCACTCCTCCAAAATCCAACGTAAGTCACTGCTATAACTAATTTCTAACCACACAAACCTTCATAGTTCATAACATCGAAAGCGATTCACGATCGAAATGTTGGCACCATGCAATATTTCATGTACGTGATCTATATTCAGTCAAACACAATGTTTTTATTCTCATTTATTCACAAATTTAGTTATTAGGTCGTTACTCCTCCTAAAGCCAACATAATTCGGTTAAAACTAATTTCTGAAAAGCCATTCTAAAAACGTCCCCTTTCGTTAATCGCATTCAATGAAACATTAATTTCGTTAAATGTATGAAGCTTTTAGTTAATTTTGCAACAAAAAAACCATTGATTTAATGGGTGGGCTTCAACTCCACTATTTCGCAGTTTTGACCTTAAAGCATATTTTTGGAGGGGGGAGGGGAGTGTGGGGTTTTAGATCCATGTGGGCTTTTAATAAACAATTTTACAGTACATTTTTTCATCATAAAATCTTTATAAAACAGAAAACTTTATCCAACTTTTCCTGAAAACTATGGTTACTTTTTATACTGTAAGTACATTTTGGTTAGTTTTGTGAAGCGTGGTCTCGTGTCTTCCGATTATGTTTGATGACCGGAAGAGGTGAGATAAACCTTACAAATATTAGCCAAGACATACTTGATTATGTAAGCAGATGAAGTTGGGATGGTTTATCTTTTTCATAGCCTAGTGTATTTAATGTCATATTCCTCAACTATTTTCTGTTGAAAAATGTATAGCAAGCAGCGCTTAGCTGTTAAGCCTGTTGGGTGGTCATCTTGTCGAAAAAAAAGTAAATCCCGGATGCTGTGGTGGGGGTGTTGAATTGACTTTTAAACTGCAGCTTCATTTCTCCTCGTTTGTGTTGATTATTGCAGGAGCTTATAAAAGTAACATGTCTGTAGGGTGTGTGAGTGTCCTTGCTTTAACTGTAGCTTCACATTCCATCCCTTGTCACAAGATCGTTGGGGAGAGAAGCTTTGCCTTTTTTTTTCTGGCTCCAGGCCTGGAGGCGAAACATGATTTCTTCCCCAGTTGGCCTTGGCTCAAATAAGCCGTCTCCTCCTCTGATTTCAAGGTTGTTCAATGTCGTTGCACACAGTTACCACATGCCTGGAATTTACCTTAGCCCAAGTGATATTTTTGCCCCCATTTATTATGTAATGATTTATTCTAGCGAGCTTTTGTCCCAGAATGAACCATTATTATTAGGATAGCCTGGAAGCTAAACAGTAAACACTTTAGCAAATATAACACATAAATGGGAGGCGAAATGATAAGCAGCATTCAACAAGAAGTGGATTTTATCAACACTCACTAATGTACAATACTTGACCCTCAACCGGTCAATAAACACGAGACAATATTATTGTTATGATTCAATCTCTGCGATTACAGATAGCGACATTAAGCTCTGTGATTGGCATTACGTTAGATTTAGACTCTTTATGATTGTTAGAATAATAACTGGCGAATGAGTGATTATACCACGGTAAGCTAAATAGCTAAAGCACAATGATCATAGGTTAACCCTGAGTATACTTAGCTCAAGTTAACGACGCTTGTCCGTCACTGGTTTCAAGGCTACTTGGCTTCCCGTATGCTCGGCTTCCTTCCGTACGTAGATCGGACCTCTGGAATTTACACTGACGTGAACGATTTAAAGGTAATGACTGAGCGTTGCTATTTGGGCGTAGTATTTATGTTTTAGCCTTATCTTGGCTACAATTGATCAATGTCTAATTGATTGATTGTCGAATACGAAGAATTGTGTGAGGTGACAGCTCAGGTACTTATATCAATTAGGGGACCTTTACGCCTGTCAATCACGACATTGTTGTGTTGGGAGTGCATTAGCCAATTCCCCGTATTTCTGTGCTTGAGTTTCCACAGACTTAATTGTCAACCGCACACCTGCGTGGGAGTGATTGATTGTTGGTTTTGGAAAATGATCGATCATGATATCGATCTTTATCTAAATTAGAATCTTTTCTAGAAAGTGAATTTGGTTCTGCGAACATGTCGTAAATGCCAATTATAATGCCAATCCTTCAAGCCTTACCAATAGGTTTACACTGGTTCAAATTACAAGGAATTTTCTTATAGATCGACATCACTGCCGTTTTACTTTGGTATTAGGGAAAATACTCACAATAAAAATATATACACAACACCAAAAGTCTGTAAATCTCGGGCAAATTTTCGGTGGCCAATTTTCTGCCACCTTCATCAGGCCAAGCCCAGCGTTCTGTTCACAGCAGCAACTACAAACGTCAACGGAAAAAACAAATTCAAATTTGGCGATTTTCTCAGTGGGACTTGGCTCCTAAAAAGCAGCACTACCTGTTGGAGGTAGTGGGGGGGGGGGGAGATTGCGGCTTAATGGCGCGTCGACAGCTCGGTCATTAGCGTCAACCTCAGTCACAGTGCAGTGGTCCGGGTTGCCACTGCACCGCACATTACAGCGATGTTATTCAAACCCCTAATCTAAATCTTGTCTGTTGGAGGTAGTGCCCTCTTCCTGTGTTGTAAGGAATGATTTCCACTGGATTTCGAGTTGGTGTATTAAGTCTGGGGTGGCAAACTGCATAATTTTTGGGTATGCAGGTGCTTGCTCATTTAGCAGAGGGATTTTGTTCGTGGATGACACATTTGCTGTCGTCCCATCCAAAGAGAAAATGGTAATTGAGAGTACTTTGAATGAGTGGAAACACGACCCCGGCTTTACCTCCGAATCGGAAATTGATGGGAAGCTGCACTTCCTGGACACACTCATCAGAAGGGGAGAGAGGAGAACTGCTATGGTCCCCTTACGAAAAACTGACCCAGACCGAACGCGTTATAGACTTCTGCTCTGGTCATCCGAAATCCCAGCTGCTAGCCATTCTCCAGGGGAAAATGTTCTGCATTCGAAGCCGGCTGATGTCAGGTGACAATGGAGACTACTACTTCCAGAAAGCTAAGACGAAATACCTCAAACTGGGATACCCCGCCAAGAAGATCAATCTCGCCATCAAGAGAGCATTACAGTGGAAAGAACCCCTTGAAGAAAAGACCAAACCCCCAAAGTTGACCGACCACACGAAATTGTGACGTACATTCCCAAACGTGGACAACTGGCCAGAGCGGCCCTGGGGAAGCTTTATATTGAATGCTGGTTCAAGAATCCTCGCAACATCAAGAAGATTCTGAATAAAATGAAAGTGCACCAAAATGGCCAGAATAGTGGATACCCAGGGGAACCTCATGACATCTAAAAGTGCTGAAGCTGCTGCTGCAACAACAACCATGATGTCTTTGCAACCAGACCTTGCCACGACTCATTGCTACAACACTCGATCAAACAGAAATGTGCCGAACCTAGTACCCCAACCTGCTTCCATTACAACAAAACAAGCAGCCACTGGTAACCCAGTGCAGCTATCTACCACCAAGTCGGCCGTCTACTGGGTCCCCTGCAAAGACTGCCCAGGGGGGTACGTGAGAGAAACAAAACGCAGAGTTTGTAAACGAATCTCGGAGCATATGCAAGCAACAGCCAACGCAGACCTGAAGAAGAGCGCCATTGCAGCTCACAGTGTTAAGACCCAACACAGCATAGACTGGGAAAGCACGAAAGTGCTTCTGCATTCCAACTCTGGAAAAGATCATCTGCGAGCACTGGAATCCCTTTCTATTTTACACTGCAAAGAAAACAAAATTCATCTGCTAAATGAGCAAGCACCTGCATACTCAAAAATTACGTAATTTGCCACCCCAGACTTGGTACAACAACACAGGAAGAGGGCACTACCTCCAACAGCTAGTGCTGCTTTTTAGGAGCCAAGTCCCTCTGAGAAAATCGCCAAATTCGAATTTGTTTTTTCCGTTGACGTTTGTAGTTGCTGTTGTGAACAGAACTCTGGGCTTGGCCTGATGAAGGTGGCAGAAAATTGGCCACCGAAAATTTGCCTGAGATTTACAGACTTGTTTTAGAGCAAAGTGGTGCAGGAAGGAGTTTTCGTATTTCTTAAATGTGGAATGTTAGAATTTTCAATGGCTATAAAATAGGAGATCATAGTGTTGGTTTATAAAGCTTCAGACTAGAATTTTTCTTTAGTAGACAGTGGCCAGTGGACCGTTATTTTTAGTCGCCACAATACAATTTTTGGTCGCCAATGAGTACAATTCATAATTTTGTCGCTGTGCATATTTTATATAATTTATTAGTTTGCCGAGGTGTCCCCAACTTCCCGAAAAAAAAGGTACAATCACGGTAATAGATTTAAACAAGTAACAGAATTAATAGGCCAAGATTTATTTTTAATTTATTTTTAAGGCCATGCGAGCTGTTTTTATTTTTAATTTTTTAATCAATGACTCTTATTAAAAAAAATTTTGCTGTCAAAATAAAAACCTTTTTATAATTGACCTTTGTATTCTAAAGTTTAGTATTATGTAATTTTATACTGAATTAAACGAACAGGTGTCTTTTACAGATTTTGTGAAAACGTTATTTAGACCCTCGAGCTTGGCAGTTATCAGATAGTCATGTCTGTTTTTTTTTAATTGGCTAGCAATTCCTGTCAGTCATGTTTGAATTTAAATTTCATTTAATGCATAAATAAAGCTCAATCAAACCATTAATTGAATCGAAAATGCAAAAACTAAATCTTAAAAAGTAATGTACATCTTTACAGCATGGTTATCTGTTAGTCATGTCTGGGGTTTCAGTAGGTTAGCTATTCCTAACAGTTATGTCTGCATTTAAATTTTATTTAATATTTTAATAACACCAAACAAAATATTAAATTGAATCTCAAATGTAAAAAATTAATTATTAAAAAAAAATCAACTTTTTTTGTTTTGTTGATTAGTTATTCCTACTTCAGGTAGACTAGGGCTGACGATGTTTACATCGTCTGACAGTGGCTTCTTCAGAAAACGAAATTAAGCAGCAGATTTCAGCAGTTTCTCCAAAGAAATGAATCTTGGGTACTTTAATCTTAACATGTACCAAATGAAGTGAATGTTTAAATCTTTTACTAATAAAAATTCAGATATGAAATTGTTTGTCCGTGCGTTAAGCCTAACTGACAATAACGTGTGATTCCTGGGAAAACATGCCTCTAGCGCGGTTGGTATTTTTTTTTTCTGCAATAGGTGAAGGTAAGTTACATAGAATTAATGCTTTTTGTTTCTTATGCCAGGAATAGTGACATTCCAGTCGGTCCTGCATTCATGTTGCGATCAAGCGCACAGCTTGTTGGCGATTGACGAGCTTTAGTGATCTGTACCAGTTATCAGCAATTGTTTCATAACTGTCAAATTTTCACCGGCAACGTTTTTTACCGATCAGACACTGATTGGCAATACCAGTTCGGTACATCTTATTTTCAATAAATAAAACGTGACAATAGTCGCCAACTTTGTCGAGTGCAATAGTGTTGTATTGTCGCCAGCTATCACGTTTTACCGGCCAACTGGCGTGTGGCGACCGTTAGTCTGAAGCTTTATTGGTTTACATTTTGTTTTTGCACTCCAAGACTTTTTTTTGCACCCCAGTAACAGATTTTGGGTGCAAATTTGCACCCGGACCAAAATTAGGAAATTCGATTCCTGCTTATTTTGCAAATGTCTTTGTTGGTGTAATAACAACTAAGATGGTGCTTAACGGACTGTGTGGATCAACCTCTATAATTAGTTTTCCAGTTTTTAGTATGGTTTGAGCTAGTTGCTTTTAATTTGCACCACCGGTAAGCTCTCGTAAAGACGATGAGAATTTGGTATATTTGAGCATCAAAATCGGTAAAAAATTGGCAAAGTTATCACATTTTCACCGGATTCTGGTTTTCCGAGTATGGATACAAGCGACGAGACGAGTTCGAGTATACGTTCCGTAAGGGCTCGAATTTTCAAGTATCGCACATTCCTATCTATCAGTGCTTCTCTTGGATACACCAATCCTAGCCCTCGACAGAAGCAAGTTGAGATGAGCTACAATGGTAAGTGCCTAGTTTTCTCGATAAGTAGGATTTCCTGCACGTATTTTTTTTTTTTTTTTTTTTTACGAGGGGCAGCAACAGGTGATACATGTTGTTTGCAGCAAATAATTTTCCATAAATCCACCTTTTTTGTTATTTTTATTGCTTACACATAACCAGGTAATACATATCCCATTTCTCAATTGGGGAAAAACACCTCACGCACAATTTCGAAAACATAAAAGATCTCTGCACCAATGTCTTCTGCAAATTTTCAACAGTAAGCTATCTGGAGATGTATGGGGCTCAGATGACTGTTTTCATCTGGCAAAAACAGAAAAGTTATGTAACCATGCCATTAGTGTCATGTTCGATCATCTACCTTTTGAATCGTTGGCGAGGCATATCCTCCACCGCTTGCAAGGCCGGTCCTCCATTTCTCACACAGCTTGGTGTTATATACTATGGAACAAAAACTATATTCCAGGATTAGGTAGTCCCTGAATATTCATCAGTTCAACATTATCTTGGATGTGGTTTTGAATAGCCAGGATCTCCAGGCTCCTCAAATGTAGGTCTCTGTTCGAGTTAGACACAAGAGGGGTGTAGTGTGAAAGACGAGAAGGAGGAAGTTGAAAAAGAAAGGAAGAAAGAACGAGAGTTGCATTGACATACCTGAGGGATGACTGATAAAATCCAGGATGCTCACAAAGAATGGCTTGGACACCTACATTAAGAACTCTTCAATGGGCTACACTTATGGGGAACTTTGAGGGCTAAAGGACCAGCGTGTCGGGAGAACAAAACCACAAGCACGGGGGCGAAAAATAGGAGCGACAAGTGAGCTTGAAGAGAAATCATTGAAGATTGTAAAGACCAGGGAAGCAGTGTACTGAGTACCATGTGGAGACTGCAGCGTTGTTTATGTTGGAGAAACATGAAAAGGAATTCACTACCGTGTCAAGCAGCACATGGCAGACACTAGAGGCCAGTTAGAAACTTACAGCATTGCAGTACACCATGTGGAAAAGCACCACAAGCTCGACTGAGAAGTCTCTAAACCCTCCTTGTGCCTAACTCAGATACACGACCTACATTTGAGGAGCCTGGAGTCCCTGGCTATTCAACACCACATCTGAGAGAAGGTTGAACTGATGAACATCCAAGGACCATCCAATCCTGGTATACAGTTTTTGCTCCGTAGTGAATTTATACCGAGCTGCGTTAAAAAGCCGCCGGTTCAAAAAGCAGACGATCGAACATGACACCGTAATGGCATAGTGACGTGAATTTTCTGTTTTTGCCTAATAAAGACAGTCGTCAGAGCCCCTACCTCTCCAGATAACTTACTGCCGGCAATTTGCCGAGGATATAAGGTGCAGATATCTTTGGTTTTGAAACTGTGCATGAATTGTACGATGAAGACGATTCCTGATTTTCAACGTAAGCAACACGACAGTTTTAAAAGAACAACTTTATGCAAAAGCTTGGATTTTAGTAAAATGGCCAGTTACAGCCATTTATCGTTTTAAAAAATGGTTAGCATTCAGTGAGTTAAGAAATTCAGTATGGCAGAGTGCTTCCCCGTTTCAAAACCAATGGTCGTGAGTCAAGAGCTAAACAAAGAACACTGTCCGAAGACTAGTCCAGAAAAGATTGAAACCTAGAAGAACCCCTACAGGGATCCATTGCCACTAGCCTGAACATCACATATGCCGTGTTCACATTAAGTAAATACTGCTCCAATCCAGGTCAATGTTGTTGGGTAGCTAAGAAAAGTGTTGCGATACTTAAAGGGTGATCAAGGGTATGGTGTTAAGTATCAAACTGAGGAACATCTTGGAAACATGCGCAGATGCAGACTGGGTGGGTAGCAGGGATGGTAAGATTTCTAGGACTGGCTATTGCTTGAGAATTGTAACTTGCCAGTTGTCTGGCGGTGTACTAAGCAATCCTGTATAACAGTTTCGACTATGGAATCCGAATACCTGACATTGGCTGCGTGCACTAGAGAAGTGTTGGGGGGACTCATCGTTTATGATGAAAATTTGGTCAAGGGGACTTTGTGGGTTCTTCTACCATCATGTGGTGTACCAACCAAGCAGCCATAAAAATGCACAGGCGCCGATGCCTAATTTAAAGTCGAGGCCCACGAAACCCGTTACCACGTAGTCAGGGAAGCGGTACAGAGAAAAGAAGTTCAAGTGGAATACTTTCCGTCCAAACTGAACATATTCACAAAGCCTTTGGGAAAGCAGAGACAGCAAGAGTCTTCTGGGGTTTAAGAACCCAAACAGTGGGAAGTCTGACTCATCTCCGAGTCGGGCTGTTCAGTGTTGAGACGAAAAAGACCTTCGCTCCGTATTGCAGCCTAAATACGAGTGGGGGATTTGTTATGAGACGCGGCACAATTACGTCGCATTCGTTGTTTCAGAGAAAAAATGGAAATAGGGGTATTGTAAACAAACCAAAGATGTGTACAGAGAGAGGGAAGAAAAAAGTTTGGTCTGCTAACAATGACTGAATACAACAATTAAAAATTACCGTTTTGTTACATTCAATGCAATGGAGTATAACAATACCGCAAATCTTAATTGTCATATTTGATCATTGTTAGCAGACCAAACGATTTGCTTCCCTCTGTACAACTGTTGCACTTGTAAACATGCTCTTCTGGTGACGATGTAAACATCTGTCTACCTTACTCCAGCTAAGATAATTTACAATAGACAGTAAAAGACATGTTCACGACTCAAATACTCTTGTATGCTGACCCGTGGTAACTACTTGAATCCAGACAATTTTTGTTTGCTGTTGACCTTGTGAAGCAAGTCACACTAAGGTAAGCCATCCCTTGCACTGCTCTCCCATTGTCACTGTGTATTAGCCGTTTATAAACATTCTACCAAGTATTCTGACGCAACTCTGATATAACGCCAATCGCGCACCAGTGGACTTATCTCTCTTCATGGCAAGTAACAGGTGACCAACCTCAGCTACACTAACTCAGGAGTAAAACGGCATTTACAGATACACATGTAACATTTAATACTTTTTTGTTTTGGCTTGGGGCAATGTTGGATATACATTCATCAAAAGATTTTATGAATCTTATGAACCTGATTCTGGTTGCAAGCCCATGCGGCCAATTGTGGAATGACTGGTCAACTATTTTCGGGGCTAACCCACATTAAGTATACGGTTTTAAGCTAATTGTAAGGGTTTTAAATAGCTATAATGGTATTTATAACAGAAACAATACAGCTAATTAATTATGCACATATTTCCAGACGTATCATACATTTTATTAATGCATGAACTGAATATATCTATTATAGACCAAATTGGCTCCAGCTGAACATTAAGTGGGGCCCAAATTCCAAAGAAGATAAGAGATACTATAAATTCCTAGTAAAATACTCAGAACAAAAATATATACGTAACACCAAACTCTAACTAAAACTCTAAAACAAATCAACTCAACAGTGGAAGTCCACATATACGAAATAAGTCTTTATTGTATCTGGATGCCAATTTTGAGACGTACTGGCCTCGAAATTAACAGCATATCGTCATTTGGTTTAAAATTAAAACTAATATTTTAACTGAAACATGGATTCTTTCATTTTGCTTGTCAACAAATTCAACAAAGACTGCCTCATTGCGCGCTATCATGCATCGCTTGCATGCCAGCAATGACACTACGTGCACCGAAATCCCCAGTTGCAGAAAATGCTCGATCAGTCTGCGACAAACATAATGAGCCCCCCAACAAATCTGCAGGGTAAATGTTATACAGTATTTCAGGTACTTCTTTTTTTTTTTTTTTTACAGTACAGACTTGGAGAATATTGCACGTTACATTTATTTCAGACACTGAGACACAACGCCTCAGATGTTATTTTTTCCGAACAGGATGGTATTATGGTAAAATTGTAAACATTTATGTTCAATCGTGAAAATTGACTTTTAACTGGTTTTTTTTTTTATCACTTAAAGGTCAATTTTCTGTCAATTGATAAAATTTACACGTTTACTTTACGACTACCCAGTAGCCACCAAAGGCAGATTGGAAACTACTTAAAACATGGTAGACAAATTGTATTTGCAGCAGTTCGCGAAATGATTTTTGAAATTAAATGATTGGCAATTTATTTTGGAGTGCTGACTGTCATTAGTGACGATAATAAGATGCTCCAAACTTCGATATTAGGGCAGCTTTAAAAAATATCCTGGTATTTTTATATCCAGTTGGAGGGCCATTTAGGAGAATGACAACTCTTCTACTGTGTCCACTTCAGAGTCACTACCATCAAAGCATCTCGTGATCTCATCGTCATTTCATAAGTAAGACGAATGTTTTGAGTCATGGGTTTGGACAGAGGAGAAACAAACCACCCGTTTTCGATCTTCAGCAACGGATAAAAATCTGCGACGGATGGCACCCGTCATCGTCTTTCTGCTACTGGGCCGAAAATGTAGTCTAGGTGTAGGTTGTAGTTCGATTGCATCCTGGGAGCGTTAGACGCCAGCCAGCCAGCCAGCTTGTCGCCTGGCCTTTTCTTGTGTAGTACTAGCAGCAGGGCCGTAGCTACCGGGGG
>JAHWFP010268616.1:59719-76867 GCA_023313725.1 Lithobius niger
CCCCCCCCACCCCAAATGTTCGAGGGGGGCGTAAAAATGATACTTGGAATAATGTAAAAAGTATAAACTTTCCTTTCCTTCTCCAAAATGTTTCTTTTTTTAATGGCATGGTCATTTTTATTGATACTACACAACGGTGGTGGCTGAAACCACAAGCTATTCTTTTTGTTGAATAAATTTTCGGATTAATTTAAACTGCAAAAATAGCAAACCAAGGCCGCTACGACGAGGGACGGTAGATACAGCTGTGCAGCGAAGCCCAACCTAGTAGAGCCACTAAGATGGAACCTCAAGCATCGTTGTAGGGACTTACATACTACCACAGAGCATGGTGCTTTGGTTTTAACTACCATCCCTGATGAAAGCAGCGGTGATATGTTTTCTTTTTTGGAAGACAGCGTTAAAAAAATAACGCTGCAAGAACTACACGATTTTTATACGGAAAACTACGATTTCCGATTATTTGCTTATAAGCCAGGGAACTTAACAATTGTACTGAATTTGAAGTCATTTTGCAGGTATAAGACTGATCTTGGAGTAGTCGTTGGTGGCAAGCGTCTCACCTCCCCCCCTTCTCCACTTCCAATACTCCACACGCACTCACCGCGACATTGAATCAATAAGGTTCCAGCAGCCGCCTGCTAAAGCAAATTTCGTATAATTTTTTTTTCTAATTTACGAAAGACTAAACATAAATAACATAGCAAAATAGTACTTCGTTTCAGACCCTTGTCGATGCCTGTATTCAGAGTTAAAATTAAAAAACCAACAAAGAAACTGATTGTTCCAATGAAGCATTTTCAGGAGGAACAATTCACAAACTTCTTTAATCCTATATACTGCATCACGCATACCTGATCAGCTCTAGGCCTACTTAGAGAAATAATTTACACAACGTTGATCAGACAATACCAGAAAACGTTAACAAACCTTAGTACTTTTCACCACACAAAAATAAAATAAAAGAAAATGAAAGTGCATTTTCCCTGTATGCAATGAGCAAAAATTTGAGTAAACAAAAAAAAAAAACAAAAAAAACAACAAATTCTAGCCTAATTTCTCCGCGGTTTAATGGGCATGAAAATTAATGTGCAATACGATTGTAAATAGTCTTGCCATAGACAAGAAATCAAAATTGCTCTTGTTATTACTCGCATTATCTAGACACACATTTATTGTTGTTGGAGCTTAATTGCTAGAGTGTTATTATTATCAGATGGCGACTCAGCAGACTGTGTCTGTTAACTGTAACGAGTTTATGCACGATTTCAGCATACTGGTGTAAATTCCCCATGCGGTAGAAATCTTTGTTAATCGTTGGAATCAGGTGTTTTGGGTCCAATAACGAAGAATACCACCAACATTAAAGTTTGGGAAGGTGTTCTTTGTGGAAAAAAACGTGACCTCAGTAATGTAGATTTGTGTTACTGGCTAGCTAGCTACTACTAGCTAAGGTCAGGTCTCCCATGTTAATTCTTACAGGTTATAAAAACACGTCTAGAGCTCGTTAGGAAAAGTTTGCGTATCTTAATTTTGGCCCACAGGTAAAGTGTAGTACGGGGGAGTGCCTTTTTGTAATAGGGGAGTTGCATCTAGAAGCACATGGCTTTGAAGTGTCGCGTAAATGCAAAATTATTGTTGTAACCATTGTTTGTATTGTTATCCAACAGTCTATTATAACATGCTTAAGTGTTATACGCGCCGTTTCAGTACTTATGTGCCACAACAAATTCACTCAAGTATTAACAAAATAACTATTCTTTTGCCAGGGCCCTAATAAACCCAATCAATCAATCAACGACATCGTAAATAAACTAACCTTGGTTGCTGGTTGGATACCGTTCAGTGAGTTTTTATATTACATGATATTTGAAAAGTAAAATATTATGTGATCAGTGAATTATATAGTATAGTATAGTTGCTTGAATACACCATGGTAGCTAATCTACTGAAGTTGCAACAAAACAGATACTGGGAATCTATCATTGCCAGGAAAATTTGATACACACTGCAGATTGTGAGCACAGGGTCCATTCAAGTAGGAAAAAAAAGAAATTTTTTCAAAGAAGTATGTCTTAGTAATGTGCGGAGTTTGATGGTTACGGTAGACATATGCTGTAGTGTGATGGCAATAAGTAGACGATCGGCCACATGGATGAGCTTAATTTGATTGAGTGGGCAATTCCAGCTTCATTGCGTGATTAAAATTAACCTTGGGATGAGAAACTGAAGGGGGATGCGCTGATTGAGTGAGCACTGCGAACGAAAATCAGCGTTTGTTAGCCAGTGCGCTCAAAAATGGGATTGAACAAACTTAAAGCATGTGAAACATGGGCATACAATAAACCGCACTGTATCAATTTGGCTGATGTAACGGCTAATTGGGCAATGTCAAATGTAAAAATTATGAATGAGAAAATGTATACATACACATAAAGTAACTCCAAACAAAAAAGGTAGACGTAACGATTAGACCGTGGGATTCTTTATATTCACAGGCCTATGAAAGTTGTAATATCCACCCAAAACCAAAACTGGTATAAGAGAAGCTGCCAAGTTTCCAAAAATGGTCGGCCTTTGAAAGTAGTGATATCATTTAACCAGGAAAAGACTGCCAAGGTTAATCCTATTAGCCAAGGTAATCGCACCGAATAATACTTTGGAAGTTAAATGAAAACTTGAGATTGCTGCCGCTAGTAGCTATCTTCTAGTCTTCATTTAACTTTGGCTAATAGGATTAACCTTGGCGGCCTTTCCCAGGTTAAACGATATCACTACTTTCTAAAGACGACGTTTTTGGAAACTTGGTGGCTTCTCTTATACCAGTTTTGGCTTTGGGTGGCTTCTGTTGTCGGTAGGACGCAAGTATTTTTCATATATCTGTTTGCATGTTAATGGCCTTTAGGTCACAACTCGGAATGGTTGAACCAGTTCTAAGCCATGATGGAGGTGAAGCCAGGGTCCACCCCGGTAGTGCATTGATTCGAGCGGACGGCCTAGCTAATACGGTGGAAGTCCTGGGTTCGCGTCTGCAGTCGGACCATTTTTTTTCCCTTTCTTTTCCAGACAAAGAAAGCTCACAAGACCCGTTTTGATGCTGACTGTGAGCTTCGTAAACTATCTGGCAAAACTTTCTGATTTTATTTTCGAAAATAAGTCCGAAACAATTGTGAAAGGGCAGATGGATAAGCCCGTCCTTTCTTCTTCAGTTTCCGTAACGAAGGACTAAATAAAGAAACATCAACGTTGCCGTGGATTGCGTAAGAATAAAGGGATGCACATTAGATGATGGTTATGCAACAATACGAGCATACACGAGCTAATGGGTTTTTTGTTAATAACCCCCCCCCCCCCCCAAAAAAAAATGCTTCGCGTTCTGCTGTTTTAGTAACAGCGACCTTCGGGGGTTTCTGCATGACTAAATGTGAACGAAATCTTGAAAAATTAAGGGAAAGTTGCAGGGATAAACAAAACAACTGAAGGGGATGCACTGTTTGAGTGAGCGAAGCGAACGAAATCAGCGATTGTTAGTCAGTGTGTGCAAAAATGGGATTGAAGCATCTTAAACAGACGATGTAACCCAATGTATGTACGTTCATAGTCCTATGAAAGTTGTGATATCCACCCAAAACCAAAACTGGTAGAAAAAACCGCCAAGTTTCCAAAAACGGTCGGCCTTTGAAGGTAGTGATATCATTCCACCAGGGAAAGGCCGCCAAGGTTAATCCTATTAGCCAAGTTAATCGCACCGAATAATACTTTGGACGTTAAAGGAAAACTTGAAGATTGCTACCGTACATAAACAAAACAACTGAAGGGGATGCGCTGATTGAGTGAGCGAAGCGAACAAAATCAGCGATTGTTAGTCAGTGTGTGCAGTCTTCTAGTTTTCATTTAACTTTCGAACTATTAGTATGTGCGATTAACTTGGCTAATAGGATTAACCTTGGCGGCCTTTCCCTGGTGGAATGATATCACTACCTTCAAAGGCCGACCGCTTTTGAAAACTTGGCGGGTTTTTCTACCAGTTTTGGTTTTGGATGGATTAGCTAAATAGAAATAAAGTAGGACCTGTCATATCAGCGCACATGTTCCATCTCTCGTTCTGGGTCGCGACCCCATGCTGCCAAATATGGAACGACTGGTCCTAACTATTTTTGGGGATAACACACGTTGAAAATACGCTATATCGGTTTTATAGAAAGATGCAAGGCCATATACCTAGCTGCCTGTGGGGATGGGGGGGGGGGGGGTGGTCGGGGGAACCAACCTCAACTGTCTTTTACAAAATAATTACTTTTTATCGTTTTCGTTTTAGTAAAGCGTTTTTGGAGTGGACTTCTTTCGTCGTGATGGGGGGGGGCGTAAAACTGGGAGGGGGCGTAAATTGCCGTTTTGCCCTCCCAGAAAAAAATTCCAGCTACGGCCCTGACTAGCAGTCCTACCCGGATTTGCGCAGGGTTTTGTTTCTCGGTGTTAAATACTGTCCCTCCCCTCCACCTTTTGCAATGTTTGACAAAGATTGGTTCGGTCTCCATCCCAAACAACAAAAGTTAGCTTTTTAGGTTAAGCGAATGCTTAATCATACATACACTTAATAGTTACAGACTCACTGACCTCTCCCCTACCAATCTCCTTAGATATTATATCATTAGAATGCCAAGAGCAGAATGGGTTTATGGTAATTGCGTAAGGGACGTGATATCCGTAAACAGTCACATTATTTTTTTAATTTTTTTCCGTGCATCTTTAGGATGAATTTACGCAATGAAACATCCTCAGTCCACTAGAATTTGTCTGGAATGTTTGAAAGTATTTTTATGCTGTTAAGAGGTGGATTTACACTTTTGCCGCATAGGGGCTACACCAACTTTGCCCCCCACCCTTCTCCCCAATTTTTTCATATTTTATCTTTTTCAAAAAAATGTGAGAACTCTTATTATAATACCACGTAGCCTGTTGGCATTTCGGGATCGTTCCCGGAGAACGTCTGCGGAGGGCGGGTCTAGAGCCACTTGAACTTCGGAGGCTGGAGTCTGACTTACTACTCACCTGTAAGATTGTTCACGGACTTTTTTCGGTAGACTTGCCTTTTTTTGAGTTCAGCACTTACAATTCAACTCGTGCTCGTCCATTCAAGCTGTGGGTTAGACGTCGCGACTTAAATGTAGACGGAATTTTTTTGCGACGTGGATGGTTGCATCTTGGAATTCACTTCCTAATATTGCGGCCCAATAATATAATGTTGGTGGACCAATAAATACACTTCCAGCTGTATTGGGCCACTGGCCTGGTTAGAATGCCCCTCGCCCCCACCCAACTACAAAGCTATGAGGGTTGTAATTTGATGGGGGGGGGGGGAAGCAGATGCAAGACTTCCGTAAGGAGAGTTCCCCGATCTCCCACACATTTCAAGAATTCATCCACCTTAAAATACAAAATTTTGGTTGTTATTGGTTTTCGTCCCCCACCCCCACAACTTTAAAAAAATTGACGCCCTTGCGTCAAACACACAAGACGTCTGTTGTTTTGTCTCTTAAGCAAAATAAATGTACGGACGAACTGCACTATTATTGAATCCTCCATCAATAAATTTTTGGTTCATCGTCTCATTCCTAAAGCATCCTTACTTGTAGAGACTCTTCTCATGTTTGCACGCCTTGTGTATAAAACCTTCCGGTTGCTAGTTTTCTTCTGAAAGATCTCCATTGAGGTATGCTGGTTTTATATCAAGTTGATGGGTAAGCCATTTCTTAGCAGATGCAACTGCAACCAGGATCCTTACGGTAGTCAGATTTGCTGTTGGCTCATATGTATCTATCTGTGAGGTCATATGATGCCAGACTTAAAACCCAACACTTATGGCACGTGACAGTCGTGCTAATCATTCGTCCACCATGATCTCCCCCACCACTTTCGAAAAACAAATGAGTAAACTTTATTTTCGAAATACAGAATAGAACAGGTACAGTAAGTGACCCTCTTCTTTTAAGTTTTGGCGGCGCTAAAAATGACAGTTTTATCGCTAAAAGGACTGTTTGTTGGCCTTGAAAAATACCTTATTTTTAGTCCTAAACAGGACTTTTGATCTGGAGAAAAACAAAATCAAAAGAGGGATGAATGTTTAGTTCTTTGATGGTGCTCATGTTGGAATCTTCACCCGATTCGCTTCTCGCTGTGATTTCAGTCTCATCTTGCCAAAAAAATATTTGGTGTATCTTGCATTTAACCAAGTTCCATCTAAATAATAACTAGGATCCTTTCGTTCCGAATGCCGTCGGATTTATCATAAACTAAGAGTGCTGCCGAATAATATCTTCTCATTCGATCAGCATCAAATTTCTTTCCGTTTTTTTATGCACAAATCCAAGGTCGCCCATCAGTTTCCTCAATAATTATTCCTGGAGTTTGTCGGCGTAACATACAGTAATATACGTCACTGTTTGTTTCTGTGCACTCGGTAAAGGCTTGCCTACATGATAGGGATGATAGTAAACATGGGCTTAAGTGGCAGCAGCTAAAACCGTCGCCAAATCTTGGGAAACTGCTGCGTTTGATGTAACTGAGCAACGTTCTGCGCAGGCCTACTTTGTGCATACAAGCAGAGCGTGAGTGATGCGTCTTTAAAGATTGCTGTACGCTGATTTTAGGTGAAATTTTTCCTGAATTCAAGGTGTATGAAAAAGGACCCTTGTCACGTGGAGAGGAAGCACGGGACAACTAAGTGTATTTGAGCAAGTATTATTTTGTTGTAGGTGCAATACTTACGTCAGCAGTACAGAAACCTGGATATTGAAGTTGATGGTGGCGTTGGTCCTTCAACCATTGATGCATGTTCCGAGGTACGTTTCAAAAGCTGTTGTAGCATTGTTTTATTAGGCTTTATCAGAATTAAAAAAGAAATTTACAGTTAAAGGCCATTGTATGTTGCAGGCTGGAGCAAACATGATTGTTTCTGGAAGTGCTGTGGTGAGTAGCGACAATCCACGTCACATTATATCTATTCTTCGAAGATCTGTAGATGAAGCTCTGCAAAAATCCCAGCTGGAACGTTAACAAAAATGAACTCTTGTTAGGGGACAGCAACAGTATTATCGCAGCAGATCAAGTATGATGGGAGATTTTGAATAGAAATGTAAACTGCTCAAGTGAAATGTGTGTGTACGAGTGCCTGCGAGAGTTCCTGTTTTCACTTTAAGACTTTGGTTCATATGTGTACCTCATGGTTTTGTAATGTATGGTTAAGTGCTTTCTCAGTTTATTGGGACCATGGAAGAAAAGTAATTTTACTGTACCTATCATTACATGAATGGCATTCAGTTGCTTTGTTATTATTTTTTAATAGTCTTGAAACAAATGACACCAAACTTGGTGTATTCATTATTTTGTACTAAGGAAGACTCGTTGGGAATCATTAAGTGACTTTTTGGAAAACTGAAATTATGTATACATTATAAGGTTAATGTTACTGTTTAGAGTAATAAATAACTATACATTTTGCAGTTCAAGTTTCAATTAATTTCTCAGACTACCAAACCGTTACTTGCCGGTCAGAGCCTGAACGATAGAAATCTTTTAACAGGTCAAAATAAAGAAAGTTGCTGGCCAGTAGCGAACCATGAAAACCAATTTTTGCTCTGAGAAGCGCAAATGAGCAAGGACGAAATCTGCATCAGTGATTGGTTCCATAAGATACTTTGGTGTGCTGGTCATTTTGTGACTACTGGCCGGTTAGGCGGAAAACAAGCTGCTTGGTACACCCTTATTAATTTTTATGACTGTTTGGCAGCCAAGGTGATGTTGGTTGCCACTCAACCAAACCCTGACCCTGCAGTTAACCTTATCAGGAACTGTACTAGCTAGCAAAGAATAGTTTGTTGGGTTTCATATACAGGGTTTAGGCAACTAAAGTGTTACGAGCTGATATCCTGTGAATGGCTAATGAGAGAATAATAATGATAGAAATGTAATGATGGATGTGATGGAACACGTTGCAGTGCAGCCAGCATGTTCAGAGTTAGCTCTTAAACATCATCACTACTATTTTATTTATTATCCGATTTCGAGTCCGTTTTTTTTTTGTTGGTCATATTGTCTCCTTGCGTCTAATCTAATTTACTTTTTTGCTGTATCGTATCTCGTTTGGAAGATAGGACAGGGATGACTTGAAATATCAATTCACGGTCATGCTTTTTTTGTCATGTAAACGTCCCCCATCACATCCATCATTGCATTTCTACATTAATATTCTATCATTAGCCATTCACAGGATATCGGCTCGTGACACTTTAGTTGCCTCACCCTGTAGAATTACAAGGGCAAGCAAATTAATTTTTCTGCTGATGCCTGCTTCTTTTTCTTAATTGTGCCATAAAAACTGCTGAAAGTGTTTTCCCCGCGTGTCACTAGAATTATGAACATTGGTGAGCCCCACCTAATTCACATTTGTGAAGGACTAAATTACGCAGCAGTAGATTAGTAGTAATGCGATCATTAAATGCAAAATTGTAGTTAAGGCCCACTATGTTGCAGAACATAGTGAAAAATTCAGTAATGAACAAACACAACATAAAAGTTGTGGGAACATTTCCTTTATGGGGACAATTCCCTCAACATCATTAATTTTGTGTTGGCTATCAAAGACAATGCTTTACTGCGGCCATTAATAATATTCCGTAGGAACAAATTTTTATTTTCCGCGGCAAATTTTAAAGCTTGTTGAGGGGGAGGCATTTTATTTTGTGATATTTCGAGAACACCCTATTTTCATGCCATAAAACTAAATTCTTACTTGTACACGATAGTTTAATGCCCTAAATTTCGTTAGTATTTTGTATTTACGTGAAAATTTTTACTTGGAAGCGAATTTTCGAATAGTGCCACATAGGTCTAAGGGCAAATTACAATCGCACCAAGGAATTTTAAGCTAAACAATTACTGATAATTCCACAAATTTTTTAAATAGTGTATTCGCTTAAAATCATTGTCTCCGTTTGCTAGCTAGTCGCTGCGCGGCTCTCATTGTTGAATGTCATAGGGTGTAAAGATACCAATGCAGATCATTGGAAAGAGATTAAAAGATCTGTTATCTCACATATGTAAAGTGTGGTATTGGAAAGTATCTGTTATTTAAATGGGTGTTCACAGATAGAAGCTGGTGTATGTGGAATAGCACGTAAGTGCAGAATCGGTTTTGAGATTTTGGTAGCGTCTAGACTGGTTGGGTGTATTAAGTCCCAGAGCTAAAGGGAATTGTTAGTAGATGCAACGTTTAACATTCTTTGCACGCCGGTCTATAGAGTGTTCTGAACAAGAATTTATTAGCAAATCATATCCTATTAAAGAAGTGATTTTGAACTCAAAAAGATGGTAAGAACTGCCAAATCTCCCAAAAAGTGTATGCCTTCCCAAGTTTTTCGTCCTCAACTGCAATAACTACGTCATAACTAACACCAGGGGTCAGGACGAGAAACTTACCAGAAGGGACCACAGTAGGAGAACACGATATTAGTTCTTTAAATTTTCAATGAAAATTTGTTGTTCACCTTCCTCTGAAAGTTCCGTGCACCATGGAGTTGAAATGGTCGCTACATCATAAAGAGAAAACCAATTTTCGAATGCATGCGCTTCAGACACCACTGATCTCTATGTGCATTAATCTCGACTGCCCGTCTGTTGTCCAGGATGGCACCCAGATTTGACTTGACGAGTTGGTAGATGTTCTCTATGCTGGTATCGTTATATACATGAGGGGTACATGCTTGTTGGCCACATGTTAGAAGTAAGTGAGCTGGGGTTTGGGAACTAGTAAAAAAGTTTGTGAATACCACAACAGAAAGTGTTATGTGCTGTGCCCCCTGTGCTAAGTGCAATGCAGTTTACGTGGGAGAAAAACACCGAATGTTGCAAGAGTGCCTCAAACAGCACGTTGGAGACACTGTTAATGGTGTATTGACGAATGGCATAGCACAATATCACCTACAAACAAAACCCAACATTGTCTGGCACAAGCCCACCATTTTGCTTAAATCTAACACCCACAATGATTTTCACCGCCGAGTCACTCTCCATTAAACATCCGGCCCACAAACGTACCCCTCATGAATATAATGTGACCATCATACGAAAACATCTACCAACTCGTCAAGCTAAATCTGGCCGCCACCTTGGACACAGATGTGCGGTTCCAGATTAAATGCGCTGTAGAGATCAGCGGTGTCTGAAATGCGTGCTTTCCAAAGTTTTCTCCTTATGACCATTTCAATTCCCTAGTGCACGTCCGTGGGCCCGGCACCTCCGTTCTGCGCCTCCACGTTAGGGATACTTCCTTCCCCACGATCATCCGCTCGGGAAACACCGACATCATCTCCGACTTCGCTTCACCGGGCGGCCCCGTTCCCTCTGCCGTCGCCTTTTCCAACGCCATCCGGCCCACCGGAGCCACTAGAACCTGACACACCTCCGCTCCCACCTTCGGATCTCCCTGTCATGGCCTCCACTAGACCTACCTCCCACTTACCAGCAGCCACCAGCAGCGTCGTCCCTCCAACTGGTGACCCGCACACCGTAGCTTTATCCTCACCCTCTGTGTCCTCCATACCGTTGCCATCTCCTACAACAGACACATCCCAGGACTTCCCTTCAGGGCCTCGTCCTCTATCCTCAGCAGCACTCCGACGACAGTCCATCCTCGTTCCAACCTTGCAAACCTTCTCACGTTATTCTGTATGGCAATACGATGACGCTCCCAACCTCTTCCTTGCCTTCTATGGCATTCACTGCAATACTAAGACGACGGAGGGTGACATGCCATGCTCAGCTTGTCGTTCCACGGTAACGAGGATGGCCTTCGGATTCTGCACAACGCCAGAGTACTTCTGGCCCCACCTTCCGATCTTGGCCATTCGTCTATCGTCTGGTCTCCAGTGAGACGCCCACTCATGACCAAACTGACTGTCATGTGCATCCGTCTCGCCCAAACTTTTGTATCCTTCTTAACCATTGACCTCTTGAACGTCGCAACACATTTCATTACGCTTCCATCCTCTCGGATGCGGCTCTCTCTACCTTTAGCGTCCCTCCCACGTCGGGATCCGCAGTATCCTTCGGGATCCGCAGTATCCTTCGGGATCAACCTTAGCCGCCACGCTACTTGAGTTCTCTCTATTCCGCATGAAGCAAAGACCCTTTCTTCTCTAGCCACCACGCTGTTCACTTCGTTGAAACGCTGTGCTTCCCTCCGCTTTTCGCACTAGCCTCCGCATCCGCTTCAGGATACCGCGAGCAAAGGGGACGCAATGGGATTCTTCCCCCCTTCCTCGCCGCCTGGCCTCGCCGGTCCCGGCTGCTTGTCTGACCCCTCCACCCTCCGTAGGCTGCCATCCCTCGGAACGACTGTTCCTTGTTTTTGGCCGACAAGCTCACGTCTGCTTTGCTTATCGGCAAGGGTTAGGTAGGTTCAGCTCGACGCTGTTCCTCGTCCTCAGTCCCCTTCCCCAGGACCTGCCTCTGCGCAGCTTTTCTTGGGATAGACTGCTTCGTTGCCTCCTGTCGGCTTTGGCATTGGACGCTGTTTCTTGGAGGGGATACTATATCCCTCCGTGCTACCTCCGTCTACGCATCCTGTTGCGCAGCCTTCATGAAATATCCGCTATGATTGAATCATCTCCTCTACAGTATCTCACCTACGTTCCGCCGAACTACATCCTGCCTTCAAGCATCCGCTCTGCCGTCTCCAGCCACCCAACCTTCGACTTTACACAAGATAAGAGGATTCATTTTCTCAAATTTGATCTCTTATTCTTGTCCCCACATGTTATCCCCACCTCTGCATGCGATGACGCCTACAACAAAAAAAAAAAAAAACCCCTTCCGCAACTCCCGATCTCACTCATATCCGTAGCGGACGGGATATGATCCTTATATCCGCCTCCGCCATCCACGGACGATCATCCTCCGCCCTCGAGTGAACGTGGTCAGGATAGCAGACTGGTCTACATAATGGCATTCTGTGCCTGGGGCAGCCGTCTCGTACCGCGGGGAAACAAACTTGAACCTAGCCCCCATCCGGGTGACTAAGTCTGCTAGTGTAAATAAGGTAATGTACATTTTTCGTCGGCTATAAAAAGACTAAAATTGCAGGGCCTGCAC
Source organism: Lithobius niger (assembly GCA_023313725.1). Taxonomy (NCBI): domain Eukaryota; kingdom Metazoa; phylum Arthropoda; class Chilopoda; order Lithobiomorpha; family Lithobiidae; genus Lithobius; species Lithobius niger. Next base: position 71,870 of record JAHWFP010268616.1, read on the forward strand.
CTGCTTAATTTTAGTTTTTATTGCCTAACCGAAAATATACATTACCTATATTCCTGCCCAGGCCTTCCCACCATGAGCTAGGTTCTGGAGGTGAAATGATGATAACCGTAGCTGCGCAGGGGTTTCTATGGACAAGCCCAACGCATGTGCGGTAGTGTACAAGCCAGGCAGAGAAGGCAGCTTCAACTTCTAGGGATACAATAGCTCAAAGAGGGAAACTGCTAGTGTAAATAAGGTAATGTATATTTTCGGTTAGGCAATAAAAGCTAAAATTAAGCAGGTGCAGGCCCTGCAATTTTAGTCTTTATCTTCTGTAGGTTTGCAAGTGAAGCCTCCTCTACTGTCCTTCCCCCACCCGAAGTTTTGATACCTTAGTTGGTTAGTTTTGGACGCCAAACAGGTCTCGACCAACGAATCACTTTTTCCCTTAAGTTTTTGTTCTTAGGTTAAATCCACGCCATGGGCAAAGGTTTCTTTCATTTGACACTATTAGAAATTATTTTCAGTACTGTGGAAGAAGAAAAAATTGTGCTACCTTTTAACTTCTATAAAGAGTTTAATGCAGAGATTTATTATAACGCTAATCTTTCGTATAGTGGGAATAAGAAAAATCGGAAGGGAAACAGCTCGAGGCTGATGCACCATTACGCGTAAAGTGGAGTCGTCCGCCTGATCCTGTTTTTAGCCTTGCCGCCATAGTAACCATGTTGCCTGGTTACTAAACTCTCTGCATCTATGATGAAGTTGAATAATAATTATTATTAAATAATAATCCACTTGGATGTGTGCAGATGTGCCAAAATGATTGTTGAATACAATGTTTGTGTACAGTCTGTGTTAAACCTGAATATAAACATTTATTTATTCACTATTAAATACAAGACAAGTATAATAATTTTTCATTCATGCAGCTTTTGATTCTTGGTCTGCTGTGAGCATTGTGTATGCTACCAGTGTTCGGCATTGATGGTCCTCTTTTCAGACTAGATTACTCTCCTGCCTGCAATGTAAACCTCTTGAATATTCCTGTCGTCTCCAAGGTTTAGAAACTTTTCAACGTTTTCCTTAAAAAAAAATTGCACGAAATCTTTATTCAATCTAAATATTAGTGGCAAGATTACTTCCCTTCTGGGACAGTTCGCAATCTACATGACAAAAATGAAGTTCTAATTCAGGTGAAGGTATAGTTGGTTTCATTTTCACGGTTGTCACAACTGTTCTTGAGTCAATTTTAAAAAACTTTGTTTTTTCACCGTTTTTCGAGGGAAATAATGGTTGGGTAGTTCCTTTATTTTAGTTTAGTGTTGGTCGCGTGAGCAAAGCGAGCGAGGCCGAGTATTTAACTGAACTTGGATTTTGTTTACCTGCGCATTATTCTCTTTTGGACACGATAACATTTCATGACAAGGGAATGTTGGGGCATGAAATTCAAGAGTTCGAAGGTGAATGTCCTGTCTCTCATATTTTTGGAAAAATTCGAGTATTCTGTTGGCTGGCTAAGCTAATTTTTAGCAGCAGTGGTAAAGGCACGTGATCTATAGTGCTCGTAGCCCTGAGCACTACACATACACAAAGCCACTTTCCATAATATACCATAGTTAAAGTTCTTTGTGTTTAGAATTCAGAAAACCATTACAAATCGTAAAGAAAGCACTATTATGGCCAATTTCAAACGTTTTCAAACGATGCGGTCGCTTCTTTAAAGACCGGTAACCGGTGGTAACAGTGACGATAACTTGACATTTTAATTAGGAGAATAACACTTGCACCATCAAACTGTAGAAAAAAACACAACCTTTTCTACAGTTTGGTGATGCAAGTGTTATTCTCTAATTAAAACGCTTCTTTAATCTTTTGTACAGCAAGTCTCTTGCCTGGTGGCTGAACTATCCAGATGCACTCCTAGGTATTTATGTTGGATTGGTGTGCCTTCGGTGTTTGCGTGCTTCATATTCAAGAATTGCTGCGTATGATGGAAATGAGAATAAGTAAATAATCTTAAGTATTATAAAACCTGTCGCTCGGTAAAGTAATTGTGATCGTTAGAACTTTGTGACTAGTGTATTGCATTTTTGGGCCCTGTGTATATAAGTGACCATACGTGAGGTGGTCATTACATCGGTTCAGGGGAAAAAAGTTTAGTTACCTGGCTTCACGAGCTGGACTCTGTCTGCCCTCGGGTAATTTTTTCTCTCCTCCGAAATAAAATGAATGCCCTATCTCGGCTTGCTTTCTGGATGCTGACCATTTCTTTCAGACAAAGCAAATCCTCTCATTCCTCTTCACTACCCTTGTCAACCCCTTTTCAACACCCTCCCAACCAAAAAAGACGTACTTTTAAGTATAGAAGATGTCTTTAAAAACACCGAATCCAGAAACCACAGTGGAAGATCCATCACTATCAGATGTATAAGGAAGTTTCTCGTAATACGCATGGCACACCTGTCATCCCTTCAAATGGCACGGACGCCCTTTTCTGGCCAGTCCAACTCTGATTAGAAGCATGACAACCGTCCAATAGCTTTCGAAAACCATGGTTGAAATGGTGTATTGAAACATCAAAGTTTATTGGAATGCATGCATATAGCCATTCCCAATAGCAAAATAAAATGGTGTGGAGGGGGGGGGGCCCCGGTTGGAGAAACACCTTAAATAAATTACTATTTTTACAAGCGAATAGTTATTGTGACTTACCTCTATACTGTCCTGTGCAAAATAGTCAAAAGGCCCTTCAGGATGGTTGGTAGTGATAACCAAGGCATCAAACTCCTTACCTACTTCTAGCGTACCCAGAGACTGGCTTATGCCCAAGGCTACAATGTAAATAATATTTAGCCATTATTAGCAAGTTTCGCACAAATCTCTGCACTTTTTGTAGGTTAACACTAAGCTTAGTTAATCAGTAACTTTGATGATTAAATTGCATTATCTCGTTATTTTATGTTGTTTTTTGTATTGTGAATTAAAATTCACAATACTATGGGTTCGTGTAATACGAACAAACGAACTTTCGCTTTGTAAGTTTCGATTTGTTCTTTAGATTTTTAGTTCACGATTCGCCACTACATGGATTGCAGATAGCGCTACAGTCAGAGAGTACCTTGCAAAATGACCAACATGCACCGAAATAAAGGAAAGCGCCCTTCTGATCATTCTTTCAATACATTTTCTTACAACCTTGGCTAAGTTAATCGAAAAGCAGACAGGTACGGAGCATGCGTAATGACTAGAAAATATCGGTCGCAATTATCCGCAAGATTGCGCCGATTTTAGCTGAGACGATTTTCGGCGCCCTAACTGATGGATTTATCAAAGCGTGCTTCGGTTTAACATGAATTAATTTCGGAGCTGTGAAGGGAAAACGTCAATGGCGGGAGAGACGCGTCCGAAGGGGAAGGTAAGAATCGTTACGTCGGTATGATGAGTTAACGCTAAACTACGCTCCTGCCCCAAGACCTGAGATGTTAGATTAGGTTATATTTGGTTCAGTATCACATCCTCGGGAGGGGGGGGGGGGGGGGAAGGACCTTATTTTTAATACACTCAAAGCTTAAAGAAACAACATCCACATTTGTAACTGTCATACTACTAAAAATGCTAGAAAGACCCACTAATAACCAAAAAAATAGTAGCCCGTTTATATAACCAGGGTACACAAAATAATAAATGGACATCCTATTTCCTGGGGAAAGGACAAATTCATAATATGCTATAAGAGTTAGGTCTTATTTTGTTTGTTTTTGTGTTGTTATTATGGCTTAACAAAATATGAGCCACTTTTCTTGATCAGTAATCCAATTCTGAGGCTGACAAAAAACGTTTTATAACTTTTGGCTCAAGGCTTGAATTTTAGGCCCAGAAAAATTGACCCTACTTTAACTAACTTTGGACATACTTTTTTTTTATGGTCACTATTTATGGGCCACGATGTGAAGTGACTCTTGACGATATCTGCTACATTTTAGCTGTCTGGCATTATTACCTGCCTGAGTGTATGTCATTTGTGGTGATTTGTTTATAATAATTGCTTGAGTGTTGCATAGTACTTTTTCCTACGTTACTTTCCACACAAAAAATCCAGTCACCAAGCTTTTTTCTTCAAAGTTTTTGTCCTAAATCCACGCAGACTGGGGTCTCAATACTCTCTTTGGGACTGCATCGGGATACTTTAAAACCAAGGCCTCTCTCAGTTTGCCTTGCTGCCAAAGCATCTTTATGTGTATGAATCAGAGAATGTAGTCCCAGTGATAAGCATGGAAAATCAGAATCATTGTGGGAAAGCAGAGTTTGACTGGGTCACTTTTTTTTGACCCGGTGACCCGATAATCGGTTGACCTGGTGACCCTCCAGACCTGGTGACCCGACCAGACCCGGTTTTCCAGATTGACCTGGTGACCCGGCCAGACCTGGTGACCCGGCCAGACCCGGTGATCCGGCTAGACCCGGTGACCCAGTGGACCTAGGTTGACTGAGTGATCTTGGGCAGGAAGGGAAACAACCGAAAATAAAGTCGAGAAATATTCGCTTCTGTAACCCCCCCTCATCCCTGTAAGCAACTCATCTTCAGCAGGGGCTTATTGACCCATGTTGTGGCCCCGAGGCAGACCGAGAAGATGGGGCCCTCACCCCGACATGGGGCCCCTCACCCCTTACCTTGATACGGGGCCCCTCTTCCTAATGTGAGGTCCCCTCACCCTGATATGTGGGCCTTCTCCTCCATTATACTTAATTCGGGGCCCCTCATGCTAATATGAGGTCCCCTCACTCTAATACAGGGCCCTTCACCCTGATACGGGAATAAGTCATTCTGATATGGGGCCCCTTCACTCTAATATGAGGCCATGCGAAACTATAGATGCAGTACTGTACAACTTTCTACTATGCCAGGAGGAACGATAAACTATACTGAGTTAAAAGAATAATAAATCTTTTTCTTAATAATAAAATTGTGTCAAAGTAATAGTGGAACAGTCATCAATAGTAAAAAGTGTAAAAAAA
>JAHWFP010268618.1:0-14215 GCA_023313725.1 Lithobius niger
ATGGCTACGTCCATATTTATTGGTTTTTACTGAATAACTTTTCAGTGGTTTATTCTATTGATCTGGCTCTTCCATCAACGGACAGGTCTCGTCGAGACGATTAAAAATGGTGTATTGGAATGTCCAAATCGGTCAAAAATTGGCGAAACTGCAGAAATTTGGTCAAAACGGCACGTTTTGTCTGCGACTGTGCCAGATTATCTGCGACATACATAGTCGCACGTCGCACCCCTTTCTGCCTTCAGGCTTGGTAGGGGGTGGTTGTACCAACTATGCTACCAGAGTGGACCCTGGTTATAGGCTCAAGCCAATGTTCGACCTTTCTCGTTTGGAATATAAGGTTAGCCCTCAATTTTCCGAGTTGACTATTGTTTGATGTGGGAAGTAAATGCTTTACTGCCCTTTGATCTTCCGACTGAAATTCAGTCTTTCATCTGTAAAACATTTGCGTCAATTCATATTTTCTTATGCATAGGCATAGGTCCCTTAATTTTTTTTTATTCGTCACTAAAATCCAGCTAAGGTTTCAAAAAGTATTAGCCGGGTTCAGCAGAAAGAACGAAATTGCTGCATTAGACCATGTAATTTTATGGGAGCTCCCCAGCCCATTTTTCCCCCGCGACCCCAAAAAGTGCAATCGTAAGTGTAGTTTTGCAGCCTACGAGTGAAAAAAAAAAATTCCATTTTGCTTTTTATTGTTGTTTTACTTTTGATTTTGCGTTTCATTTTTGTGTATTTGTTCGTTTATTTATTTTTTTAATGTATTTTAGTGACCGTTTCATAGATTAGTTTCTAACTACCATAGTAGCCTAGGTTTTTTTCTTCCAATTCTGAAAATTGTCCGTTTTGTCATGCTGCTCTTTAAACTGTAGCGTAGAAGTTCTAGTAGGGATGGGTCAGTTCATTTTTTTACGTCGGTTTCGGTATCTTTGTGACCCCCCCCCCTAGATTTTTTTTTTTTTTGTAAGTAGCCTATTAGCCTACTAGCTTGCAATTCGCTCGTGCTTTCACTTTCAGCAATGGGCCTGGCCGTGGCACCATTCCCTCCCACTATTTGTGATTCGTTCTGCTGTCATTTGTTGAAAATGATAATTATTAAAATATTCAAACCAACAAATCATTATTAATTTTGTCGAACACAGTTCGAAAACCGACACAAAATCCGAATTGGTTTCGGTTTTCAGTGAAAACCGAAAATTCGGTGTCGGTTACTGACCCATCCCAAAGTTCTATACGTGGAGACAAGGTTGCCAACCCTATGGTTTTCACTGTTCACCACACAGACAATACCATGTTGCCTATTGTTGTATGGATCAGTGCCAAAGTCTTCTGGATAAGTTTAAAATTGTTGTTTTCAATGAGTGCTAATTGCGTGCACTTAGGCTAGTTGCATAATGGTGAGTTACATTGCACAACATCTGCTAATTACAGTTAGTTTCTCTGCTCGGGGCTACGAGTTCTATTTGGATTTGTCTAGCCAGCTAGCTGCCTCTTCCTAACTTCCTTTACGGTCCTTGAAATGACTTATTTTGTTTATGCGCCAGCAATATTCATGAGTTCACCTTCGCTGCACGGACAGGGCCAAAACTGTGTTTTTATTTTTGTTGGTTTGTGAGGTAATGCTCGTGGAATAATAATTTGCACACATTGTCGAGACGTTTGAGCTCAACTGCAGGGTACACGTAGGCCGAACTCTAGTAGCTTTTTAAAGAAATGAAAGCCAACTTGAAAATATTGATTCAACATTTTACCACGAGTCTGTAAAGAGGAGAGTGCAACGTTGTCCACAATTGAAAACCTTTTCGCTTGACCCAAAAAAGTGCACTTTTTTTTCTGTGTGGTTCAGACCTATCGTAAAGAAACCCCATTGAACCCCATCTAACGGAATATTGGGGAGTGATACAGACACTGGTGTAATGTTTTTGCATATTAGTTCATTGTATAGAAAAAAAATTCTTTTAGCTAGTGTGCCAAATTTGATCGTTAAAGGAGTTTTTTTTTAACATACAAGCTGGTTCAGCTTTTTTTAAACATACATTCTAGTGGTTCGGTCTCAATCGTTACGCGTGCAATAATTTTTCGTACATTTTTTCGCAACCCAAACCATTTCAAAATTGAGTCCAAATTAGGAAAATAAATTATTCTATCGCAGCAGAAGTAGATGGACAACGGTTCACTGTCAAATGAGAATTGTTATTTTCTTCACCGCTTGTCACAGCTAGTAGCTAGTTCCAGGATTAATACTGATTTTTTGTTTTATGTGGCACACAATATGGGTGTATCTCTTGTTGCTATGAATGATACCAATAGATGACTTGTTGTAGTACCCCCCCCCCCCCCGGGGGGGGTCCAATCCCTACGAAAAAAATAAGTCCTACATGCAGTAAAACACATTAACACTCAATAAACCCCTTAAATCCCAAAAAACTCATTAATGAAAACGTGGACTCGTCTTTAAAAACAAAAAGTAAATCCTATATCGAACGGTAAAAAACATTATTATGCAATAAAACCCATAAAACTCGCTTAAAAAGCTGGTGCTTGGCTTTAAAAAAAAACCTGGGCAGTATTAAAGTGGCACTAAATTTTCACTCGATAGTTACGAGGTCGTGGGTTGTTTCGTGAAAAGCAATGGCATCGTGCATTCCTTCCCTTGATGTAAGCAAGTGCTAGTTTCCATATTCTGCTAGCTTTCAATCGGTGATCGGCAGTGTTCGCACACAAGTCTGGATTTTAAAAGAATAATAAGTCTTAAAAAATGTTTGGCAATTGGAATTAGAATTGTTGTTGGTTGGTCTTGAAAAGTCTGGAATTTAAGGAATGTGCAGCAGGCCTATTTAAAAAAAAAATACCTGCTATAATTAATACAAATATGTGTTGGACTAGGCCTAATTGTTGAACGATTTTGTTTTTATATTAAACGTCTTAAATTATTGTGCAGGCCTAATTAAGAATTTGTGTCGTACTAAAACAGTTGAAACCTATACGTAAAATAGGAAAAGAAAAAAAAAGGGTGCGGTAGACTCTGCATTAGAACACAAGAAATAATGCCACACTCATGTGGGATCTCGCATTTGGAGCTACCTGAGTAGCTACAAGGGGCACTGAAGGCAATGTTTTTAAACCCACTGTACTTTCAGTGACCCTTGTAGTTAGCTCCCTCTTTGGTTCCAAATTCAAGCTTTGGTGAATGTGGGGTTATTGCACGTGCTCTGTTGCAAACGAGTTATTCTTATTTTTTACATGGAAATTTCCTATTGCTAAATAAATAGTCTTTTCGTATAAATATTGATTTTAAATTTCAGTGTGTTGTGTCTTTAAAAATTACTGATCGTTTTAAATATGGTTTTTGTGAAGGCATGTGAACCATATACCGCGGTTCCCACCATCCTGTAAAACAAAGGGAATTTAAACTATATTTGAAACTCGAAGGAAAACTCGGGGAATTCTAGGATTAAAAAAAAACCTGGAAAACTCTGGGGATAAAGCCACAGTTTTAGGCCTTAGACTTACGTAGCCTACATTAAAGACATTTTATATTGTAGTAAAATAAAATGTATCCTTGTGCTTCTCTGGTAATAGAAGTGAGTGGATAAATTTTATTCTTCACTAAAAGTTCATTTAAAAATCTGCTTACCATTTGTACTGAAAGAGCCCTGAAAACATGTAAAATGTGTAGGAAAATTTCCTTCCTAAAATTACTGTAAATCGCCTGGAAATTGACATCAACTAGGCCTACTCTGGAAAATTTGGATCTAGTATTTTGGTGGGAACTCTGTGTAAGGTGGTGTTCTAGCATTATGGTGGTTTGTAGTGCCCGACTAGGTTAATTTTCGTAGTGCAAATTACAAAATGGATCCTTAATGTAGTTTAGGCCAAAGTGAGCGACGTATACACAAAAGTTAACGAATTTTCAACGTGCGTAAAAATTCGTGTGAAGACCAAATAGGTTTAAAAAAAAAGCTTAAAAACCAATTAATTTTGAGTATTGGTTTAAATTTAATGACAGCTAATTAAATATTAGGCTTTTGTTTCATTGACAACTGAAAAAAAAAATAATTAAAAATCAATTAAAAAATCCATTAGCCCATGGATTAAAACGGGAACGAGCTGCCTAATTTTTTTTTTGGCTTAGGTTTTTCAGGTCTGGAAAACCAGCAGTCCTTTCATTTTGGAAACAGTAAAATTGATTCCTCAGTTATGGTTAGGCTAGCCTACTTGGCAAGCAGTCACATAAAATTGCGTGCAGATTGTTCAGAAGCTGCTTCCTGCCCTTCAGCCTTAGCCCCGGCTGTAGGCGAGTCATATAAAACCACTGTTATGTTTGCCAAAGTATGTGAATGAGAGACATTATGTAAATGTTTTGCACGTTCAGAAAATTTGTATGTGAAAAACCTGAAGGCTTTGTGTGTCGCATGGTATTCTGGTCTGACGCGTTGGCGTAATTTTTTTTTTTTTTTGGTTTACGTTGAAAGTGTTTGCTAGGCTAGTCTTTGCCTTTGTTGGTGTTGTGCATCCATTTGTTAGTGTTACGAATATCATCCCGTGCTTTAAACTAGGGTTGTTAGATTTAAATTGGGGTTTAAAGTAAGAAATTCCCGGTGGCAGAAAGGAGTGCGACGTGTGACCATGTCGCAGATAATTTGACAGTCGCAGACAATGGTGCCTTTTTTGACCAAATTTCCGCCGTTTTCATCAATTTTTGACCGATTTGGACATTCCAATACACCACTTTAAACGTCTCGACGACACCTTTCCGTTGGTGGAAAAGCCAGATAAAGAGGATAAAGCAGTGAAAAGTTATTCAGTAAAAACCAATAAATATGTGGTAACCATGCGAAAAAAACCAGATTTAGCTGCAGCTAATTTTTCCTGACAATTGGCGTGGCAGACAGTGGCAGAAAATTCTGCTTCTGGGCGGTACTCGACGTCATTAACGTATGGTGTGTGCGTATACTCGACTCCTCTTCCACTCAGTAGGGTTCGTACACGGCCTTGAATTCCGTGAAATGCCTTAAATTTTAAAACCGAAAATTCAAGGCTTGAAAAACCTTGAAAATTGGAATTTCTGTTGTGGGAGCCTTGAAATGACCTTGAATTTTGCGAGTGTATTTTGTTTGGAGTGAAGTTGATGCCATAGCAGTAATATTAATTTAGGTATAAAATTAAATAAACAAATAGAAATAATTTGTCAGCCCCTCGGATTAGACTGGAGACAGAAAGCGAGAGTTACAGTGCAGTGCAAGCAATTTGTGCCAGAAGGGGCAGGTACTGTTACACTGACTGTTAGTTGCTGTATTTCTCCTTCCTCCTTGTCAGTTGGTGGGAGGGAGGACATACTGTTTGTCATTGTTTACGACGATTTAGTTCATACTTGCAAACTAAGAGCACAATGGTGTCAATGATGACATCTAGCAAAATACTGGAATTTAAAAGGGAATTTTGAGAATATCTGTGCAGAGAGCCTTGAAATTGGGCGTATGCTAGACTTGGAAAAGCCTTGAAAATGGTTTCGTCTGTAATGTACGAACACTGACTGACCAAGGTAGGCCTACCTACAAATATAGGACAAGCGCCAAATAAAAGAAAATGCTTCCGATAGGTTTATTTTCATTGCTGTAACAGATTTTTTTTGACCCTCAAATATGCACAAACTGCTCTCATGGCATTAAAATTCGATCAATCAGGCAAACTAGGCTATTATCAGAAATCGACCATATGAAGCATGTATCAACGCCAGTAGAGCGAGTGAAGAGAACTATATGGCTAGTGAAAATAAACGTAAAAAAAAAAATAGCGCTGGAAAACTGCGAAAATGGTTTTGAAGTGAATTTTTTTTAGGATAGGCTAAAATGGCTTCGACCTGTTTTTTATTTTTGCTTTCATTTTTATATTGGGGCTACATTGGCTTTCGTCCTATTTTTGTTGTGGCTGGTAGCATGCATTTCCTTTTCACAAAATAATGAATTACTCATTCCAAACAACTGCTAGAGCTTGTTCGATTTAAATAAATGAAAATTATGATCAGACCATTTTTTTCCAATCCTTGTTGAATCTACTGCCAGCTTCATTTTCACACAGTTAAAGTAGAACAACATGCACACCTTTATTTGAATTTTGAATTGAGATGTTCTCAACCCACAAGTGATCAACAGCCAGTCTGCCAATTAATAAATTAACTTTTGAAGAGCCCCAAATAAGCATAAATAAATGTTACTTATTTTATCTTGTTGAAACCAGTCCGGTTTAGTGCTTGGTAAAACACCTTTTGAGTAAACAAACAAGTAGGCCCAGAGACAGAACTTTCTGCAACTGTCTGCAACACCAAGTGTCGGAAAAAAAATTTGTCTGCAGCTAATCTGTTTTTATCACATGGTGTTAACCCACATGTTTATTGGTTTTTATTGAATAACTTTTCAGTGCTATATTCTATTGATCTGGCTACTCCACCAATGGAAAGGTCTCGTCGAGACGATTAAAATGGTGTATTGGAATGTTAAAATCGGTCAAAAATTGACAAAATGGCAGAAATTTTGGTAAAATTTGTCTGGGGCGGCCTTCAATGGTCTGCGACATACGTCCCGCTGATTCTGCCATGGGGCAAGTAGGATTATATATTATATATTTTGTTATTTTGAGCTTCATGGTTGAATTGTCTGTGTACTTGGTCATCGACCCTGCTAAAACCAACCGAATAGATGCTAGCTAGATTAGATAATAATTAAAAACAAAGTCTAAAAATCTATATTTCTGGGCGTTGGTAAGTAATAAATTAAACACCGTGTGGACATAAAAAACAAAGAAAAAAACCATCAACGGCTAAAATAAAGCTGTTTTATTTCTTCCTTTTTTTTCAAGAGGATTTTTTAGGTCTAGGTAAGTCCGTACCCTTAGCAAGAATTGATAGGGTTGGGGAGGAGAATTTGTGCATGAAACCTCCTACTGAAACATCTTTATGATTCATTCCTATATCTGTTTTTCTAAGTTTATAGAGGGTGTCATAAGTTTTTGTGGGGAATTTCTACTCATTTTTCAGCCTGAAATTAAACTGACCTATAGGGATGCACCGAATATTTGGTAATTATTCGGTATTCGGCCAAAAACAGGGTGGCTTTCTACCTGGGAAAACCGGAAAAATTTAGGGAATTTGAAAAATATTTACCGAAAATCAGGAAATTTGTACATTTCCCGGAAAATCTTTCACCTAATAAAGAATAGGTAATTCGGAATTAATTTTTTTTACTTCTAAAACCGTCACTTTATTTCAGTTAAAACTTACTTTCCTTTTTGTTTCATTTCTAATAAAGCGAAAACTCCTATGGTCTAAGTAAGTGGGACGTTAACGTGCTAGTTGAGTTTTTAGTTTTGTTCAGATTGTGTCCTTTTCCTGCTGTTTACCAATACCAGTTAAGGCAGTGCAATTTTTGATTGGCACAACAATGCGATATAGTTATTGCTATTTGAGTGAAATGTAAAAAAAAAAATTTTTAGTCCTGTACTGCACCTTCCCTCGACCCCCAAAAAAATTCAGGGAAAAGTGTAAGTATTGATCTGGAAAACCTGAAAAATCAGGGAATTTCATCATGAACTATTGAACGCCAGGTGCCTGAAAAATTCAGGTATTCGGCTGAGTTCAGATTTTTGCCGAATAGTGATATTCGGTATTCGGCCGAATAGTGATATTCAGTTTTTGGCCGAATAGTGTTAAGATTTGGTGGCATTCGGCTGAATATTTTTTAGTATATATTAATACAATTGTGTTAATGTAAGAACGAAGCATTTAGTTTTTGGTTTGTGAGGAATTGTCTTCTAACATTTCTAAAAGAAGGAAAAATGATCAAATACGTTTAAATTTCAGGTATTCGGTATTCGGCTGAATACAGATTTTTGCCGAATAGTGATATTCGGTATTCGGTCGAATACTGATTTTGGCCGAATAGTGATATTCAGTTTTCGGCCGAATAGTGTTAAGATTTGTTGGCATTCGGCCGAATATTTTTTAGTATATAATTATGCAATTGTGTTAATGTAAGAACGAATCATTTAGTGTTTGGTTTGTGAGGAATTGTAACATTTCTAAAAGAAGGAAAAATGATCAAATATGTTTAAATTACATGTATTCGATAAGTATTCGGCCGAATAGTTCGGTATTCGACCTATTTGGCACAGAACCGAATAATTAGGTATTTGGCCGAATATGTAAATTGTTTGGTGCCGAATGTTCGGTATTCAGCAGTTTACTATTCGGTTGTATATTCGGCATTCGGTATTCGACAAGTTCGAGTATTCGGTTATATATTCGGTATTCGGCGACGGCAACTTAAGTATTCGGTTGTATATTCGATATTCGCCAAATTTTGTATTCGGTTTATCCCTACTGAACTAAACGAAACTAGCTTGTACTTAATTATTTACTTTAGCGTAGTTGTTATTTAGTTTACTTTAGATTTTGGTTGAAAAATGAGCAAAAATTACGATATGGAACGCGTGGCGCCCCCAAAAAACTCGGAACTAATAGGAATGAACAAAACACATTTCAATAGAGACTTTTTAGAGTTACAAATTCTTCTCCCCAAACCTATAAATTCTCGCTTTTGGAAAATAGTAAAATTGATTTTTCTGAGCTGCGTTTAACAAAAGTAGGCTATAGCCTAGTTGGCAAGCACAATTGTCACGTAAATTTGCGTGCATATGCATTTCTCTACTTATACACCTATGTCACTTTACGACAAAACCTTCGTTGAAATATTTTGAAATTCAAACCGTTATTTGTTGCGTCATTTCCCCTGGTGTTGTAGAGGAAAGCTGTACTTCTCTTCTCTCTCCGAGGATTATGGCTCCTTTAATATTGGAAGGTATTCACGGTCGTTCCAGTTATCGATTCTGCCCCCCCCCCCCCCAAATTACCATCAGCACTGGTCAATTTAACCTAGATTCTGTTAATTACTATATTAATTCAGATTTAATTTTCTTTTCCTTTTTTTTCCCCTTGCCTAAAAATTGTTCACGTGACGAAAAAAAACACGAAAAAAGCCTGGAAAACACAAACGAAGGAAAAGAGAAGCACCGGTAAAAATGCTGCAGAAAAAAAGACCTTATGGACTAATACCGTGGAAACAAAATCCGAATTTTTTTTTTGAATTTTTTTTTTTTTTTTTAATTCTTGTTTGCTTGTAGTCTAGGTAAGGTCCAGTTGTTTTGGTTCCAATTTCACCAGGAAACATTTTATTGCAACTTTTTTATTCCAGGCTTGTTTTTCTTTGGCTATTTTTCCTAGATTCTTATAAAGAGACCTGCAGTTGAAAGTTGGAAGTTAAAGCCAAAACTGGCATATTGAGAAAAAAAAATCGAGTTTATTTTAGTAGTATTCGAAAATAAACATGGAAGCTGCATTTTTTGATTGGTTGGTATGTCTGCTGTATCCTGTATATCAATTAAAAATTGTGATATTTTCTGACAACAGCGTAAAACTTGACTTGACGGTAAGTGAAATACAATCTAATACAAGTGAAATACAATGTATTTGTGTGAAAAGGGAGAAGATATGTAGGTTGTGAGGCTGGCTAAGATCATAAATTCTCAGCAAAGTCTTTCCTTTTCAGTGACAACAGTTGAAAGCTGTGTTAAAATGAAATAATTTCTAGGTTATCTTTTGGGTTGACTGGTAGACTCGATTAAATTTGCAATGTTTGTTACGTAAGCCTAATCATTCTTTTCTAACTCGCCCATAAACGTACAAAATTAAATTCCGTTGCGTACAGGATTTACACAATAAAGAGAGAATTTGAGATTTAACAATTTAGCACTGTTCCTTGCCACTAGATGGCGTTATTTGCGAACTGCAGTGACTAATTTAACTTGTGTGTGTATATTTTATATTTTTTTCCTGCAAACGTTTGATGAAAAAGTCAAAACTGTAATATCTGGAAATGCGCGAATTGTTTAAATTGCAGTCAGGTTTACATACGTGCTAACAGTGTTAGCTAGTGGCAGAAATGGTACTAAAATTGGTAAATCTTAAATTCTTAATTTTTATTTTGTAAAATGCAGTTGCTAAAACGGATTTGAATTGTTCCTTTTTTATTTAAGAGTTAAAAATTTAAATCAATTCACCTCCCTTTTAAAATCGCAAACTTCTTCCGAAAAAGAAAAAAATCCTTAACATAGAAGCTGTATGTCAAGATTGCTTTAGCCGCTTGCAGGGTGGATAAAAATCATCATTTTTTAAAAAAAAAAATCAGATTTTTTTTTATTTAAATCAGTATTTTTTTTTTACATGTGTTTTTCCCTGGTAATTTGTGGATACCATTTAGGTAAATGTTCACAGAGATAATGCCTAGAAAATAAATTTATAGTTTTTGCCAAATTTTGATTTTTGATTTCGAACACTTGAGGTAAATTTTAATAAACGTTTTAGCTGGTACAAATTTAAATATGCACTACAACATGCCTTACCCTTAAGGTAAGATAATTATGGTTAAAAGAACTTGTTTATCTTTGACGATTAATGAGTCTCCAGTCAAGTCATTGCCATCCATAATCCATAATTATGACTGATGTTATTTTTTTTGTTGAGTATTTTCCGAGCAGGATTTCCAGCTTTGGATGTTCGCGGGACGTTGGGAATTTTTATGTGAACATATCCAAATGCTGAAATGCAGCTCATCTCCACACCTGCAGAAGACGCTGTCGCCATAAGCAGCTGTTCTACGACAC
The DNA here is from genome assembly GCA_023313725.1 of Lithobius niger. Lineage (NCBI taxonomy): Eukaryota > Metazoa > Arthropoda > Chilopoda > Lithobiomorpha > Lithobiidae > Lithobius > Lithobius niger. The sequence goes on from JAHWFP010268618.1 coordinate 10,717, forward strand.
TGATCGTAACAGAAACCCAAATTTAAACTGGAAATTTTATAGCTGAAATTACTTAACACATTTAAAGGAAGGTGAAATTATTGATTTAAATATTGATTTTTATTAATCAAGATTTAAATCAACATGTCGATTAATATTAATAAAAATCATTTGATTTAAATCGCTGACTAAATCAACTTGATTTAAATCAATCCACCCTGACGTCTTGGAAGTAGGATTGAGTCCGTTTTAATTTACTAGTGGCCACGGAAGTTGTCAGTGCAAATTACTTTCAGTATGCAAAAAAAATATAGTTTTACCAAGTAGCCCTACTACAAAATGCGTAATCTTTGTGATTCTGTTGCTTGGTAGTTACTTAATCTTTTAACTACATTGTTGTTCAGTAGAAAAATAAAGATATTGTTTGTTAAGTGAACTAACTCAAATTGGCTGCAGTTGTTAGAAGAAAAAAAAGTTTTATGTTTTCTTTTCTCATTTAATTTTTCGCAGGTAATTGCAGTGCGATAATATCTTTTAAATGATAATGCAATTAAATTCAATCCGACACGTAGATTTGTCACACTCAATTGTATTTTAGCCATAAAGGGCAAACCGTTTATTTCGTAGGCTACTAATTATACTTGCGAGCTTTTGCAGCCCAAAAAATTTGTCGTGAACTTTGGCCTAGGGCGAAAAAACACTGCAAATCCGGGTTTGGGGGAGTTAGGACACTTGTTTTTCAGAAATGTTGGTCGGCCTCACTGGTGTAGTAATGGACATTTTCCACACAATTCTAGCTGCTTTTAGTTCTTAAAGTACGCTACAGTCCTGTTACAAAAAAATATTTCGTCGCAAAAACCGGCAAGCGACGATTACAGTGGTTTTTGAAGGACATATTAAAAAATCTACACTAAAACCACAAAACGAACAATTTAACAAATGGTTCACTGAATTTTCGGTGAAGAAATCGTTCACCTTCGTCGGAGTGTTTGCAGCTATTTGAAAAAGATCGTTCACATTTCTCACTTGGTCACGATGCTGGTGGAGTTACCATTGAGCTGTACAGCTCTCTGGATTGGAGGGAGCCACTTCCGGTTTAGCTTTTCTGTAGCTCTGGATGTAGCAGTTTATCGATGTTGTTATATGTCGCTGCTGTAAGATTCATAAGTGGCACATTATTCTGGATGAACTTGAATATTTCGTGGTAATTTCATGCATTATATTACAATGTCATACTTTCTTGACCGTAACTATTGATGACGCTTTCGCTGAATCATTGTAATTCGGAGTTGACATATTTTTATTACTTTCGTGCCAAAAATAACTAATACTAAGATCACAAGGTACCGTAACCAAATTCTTTTCAGTTAAATGTGCCTGTATTCTTTCTGAACAAGGCAAAGGCCAATCTTTCTGACTCACAACAATTTATTAATTCGTAAAATAAAGTATACTACATTTTTTCTAATTAAATCGATAATCAACGTAGTACGTAATTAAAGTGTCAATCATTGTGGTATTTTTCACCAGGCGTAAACTTATCTCTAAACTATGAAAATTCATCCCCGCTTATTACTTGATACTTCCCCCAAAACAGTACAGAAAACAAAGCAAATTTTCTTTCCTCACCGTAAAAGATCCATCAGTGACTGACTTTACAGAAACCCTATGCTACCAGCAATTAATAACATTCTAGCCCATCTGTCTAATGGATGACACATCGCTTTACTAGCCAAACAACAATGAATGCGTATAAATTTTAAATTTATTTCATTTCATATCACGTATGGTGCTATCAGCTTATCGGTAAAGTACACGGTAACACAGTTTAAACCTTTTGCTTTTCAAAGCATTGATAGCCTGTTATCATGTTGCTGCTAATGCTACCTCCCCACTCCCCATTCTTGCTTTTTTGATAAGATACTTCCTCTGTTATTTATGTAGAAATTCTGCCTGCATGATGATGTTGATTAATAAGACGCTATTGTATTATTTTCCGTGTTTAATTTGGATAATTTACTTACAATTCCGGCTAGGATGGTTGAGTGCTGCTTTGTTTTGTGATGGCACAAGTACGTGGTGAAATTGTAATTGGGAATCGTCGCCATATGGAACTAGGATTGTGTTGAGTTTTGGTTATAATTACCTGCTTTCAGTCTGTAAATGCTGAGCAGTTAGCAGCATGAAATATTTCGATTGTGGAGTATTAAGTATACACCTGTAAGGTTTTTATTACAGCTTATAAACATGATTGAGTTGCTGTTCTCATGTTTTCTACGTTGGTGTCTTGTTGTTGGTGCCATTTTTAGGGCAAGTCAGGCCAGTTGTCTTCGCTCGATTTTCACCCGCGGCGAACGACATTCGTAGCGCGCTACAACGAAGTATGGAAGTTCGTTGGCGATATGACGGAACATCTTTCGGTTGAAATCAGCAGTCATGAAAGCCATCCTCTTTTCAGCAGATTTCTTTGTTTTTGAGCTTTGAAAACTTACTGAAAATGCATTAAAATACGTACAAACCTAGCTGCTTTCCTCGGTTTCAAGAGTGACATTCATTACTGAATCAGACAAGTAGGCGTTCAATACTTTCGTTTGAACCGGTTTGAACAAAACTACAATACCGATAAGAGTTGTTATTGGCTCGTAACAATTACCAGTTGCACTGATGAAGCGCATTGAATTCTCTCTACAATAATATTTTTTTTTTAATCCCCGACTGCTAAAAGTAGAAAACGATCCAGTTTGACACGGTTCGTACGGAACGTCAAGAGCTGGAAGAGTATTGGATTGCGTAAGGCCCTTTTCCAGGCCTTGAAACGTATGAAATTCTGATGAATTTCCAATATAAGGCTGGACAAGCATGGAATTTATTTTTATTGTAATTTTCAAGTTTTATAATGTGTGTAATTCACTTTTTTTTTATTAAACCTTTATACCAAGGTTTAGAGGCAATGTTTCCTTTTCATATCTGACTTTTGTTCCAATAATATGCTGAATATTACGCCCCCCCTCCCCCCAAAAAAATTCAATTCAAGCATCAAAACCAATTTAGCAACACAATTGAGTAGGCTACTGAAAATGAAAACTGGCATGCAGGGCTAGGATTAGGTCACTATTTCAACTAAACGTCGCTTTTTTTCCCGAAAATATGCACTTTTGGTCACTTTAAAAAAAAAAAAAATTAACCCTGATGAGCTGCCGTGCGAGTTTCTGCTGTGACATCCAGGGCCGATGGACCTCAGACTGGAGCTCCATTCCAGCAGTCTGGTGCCATTCTTAACAAAGAACGATAGTAGCAAAAAACTGAAAAAGTGAAGCTTAAAGTATGTTAACTTTAGAATGTAAAAGTGAAAGAATGTTTGGTTAAAATTAAACAATGATTAACGCAGTCAACGACTTTTTTTTATGTGTGGCATAATTGATGTTTTTAATTACAAATTAAGTCAATTTTGGTAACTATTTTGATCCCTCTCTGGTCACTTATTTGAAATGAAAAGTCACTATTTCAACTTCTTTTGACT